>JAQIUQ010002377.1:587500-695000 GCA_030378365.1 Hybognathus amarus | reverse complement strand
ATAATTGCAACTTTTTTATGTTATACAAGAATCAACTCAAGTCAGCTTAATGTAATTGAAGTTTAAATGACTTGAACATCAAAGTTTATTGTAAGTTTTATATGGATTGGATTGTACTTGAAAATTAAAGGCAGCCAGTGTTTTTTTTACAGTGTTATATTTCAAAATGAACATTGGCTGGACTTAAGCAACTATAATTCTTTATGAGGAACGTTTATTTGCTTTGAGGTTCATAATGCTTTGAGGAACTTTTTTCAGTTGCATCGCATTATATGTTTTGCCCCCCAGAATAAACAACAAGGATGTGATAATAAAACTAAGTGTTTATATATCATCATAATAAGATATATTATTGAGAGATACAGCCACAACTGATGTATACATACATTTTTTGTACTTAGTCTGCTATACTGCAATAAAGATCTCAGTATATGTTTCTTTTTGGCCATATAAATATCAGCAACTGCACCAAATTGCATATTTTTTTTGCTCAGGTTAGGCCTTTTCCTCTTTGAGTATAAGCTCCATATTCTCCTATATCATATTATATGAGCCATAAAAGCCTGGTGTATCAAATATGCACACTTAAAATGTTGGTAACACTTTACAATAAGGTTCCGTTAATAAACATTAGTTAATGTATTAACTAACATGAACTAACCATGAGCAATACATTTGTTACTGTACTTAACGTTAGTTAATACAAATCCAGCTGTTCATTGTTTGTTCATGTTAGTTCACAGTGCATTAACTAATGTTAACAAGATTTTAATAAAGTATTAATAAATGTTGAAATTAACATTAACAAAGATTAACAAATGCTGAAGAAGTATTATTCATTCTTAGTTAATGTTAACTAATGTAGTGAACTAATGAACCTTATTGTAAAGTGTTACCAAAATGTTTTAATAAAGTTTTCTGACCATCATATCATATGCTAGGCTTTACAGGGTAAATTTTAACCAGTGTTAAGGTTTTCTTCCTTTTGATCAATGTAAAAAAGAGGCATTCTTTCAACACTATTATGTTTTTTCCTTCCTCTCCTTCTTAAGTCCTGACCTCATTTAGCTTTTATTACAAGACCTTCAAAGCTACAATAAAGCCCCGTGAAGCCGTGGTTTACAGTGAAATTAAAACAGCTGTTCTAAATTCACTGTAAACCACAATGTCACGGGGCTTTTATAAACGGTTAGTCCATGAACATATTTCTTTTAATATTTATCACAGGTGTATGATTGTAGAGTAATTATACAATACAAAGATCCATATTATAATGTCAATTTTGTCTTCCTTTCTGGAAATAAAAAAGTGCTTTTACTAACAAACTAAACACTTTTAATTGTATTATAATAATATGATTTAAAAGCATTATTTTATGTCTTTGACTGTAAAAAATATCCGTGATTTTAACGGTAAAATACTGTAAAAATGTGCAAAACTGTTAATTGGTAAACAGAAAGTTTCCGTACACGGTAAATAACTGTGAAATAATTTTACAGTAAAATACCGTTAAATTTACAGTTTTTGAAAGTGAAAAAGAACAAATCGTTGTATAATTTAAAGTAAAAAAACGTAAATTGACATTCCCACAATTCCCTGTGTGACACTTCAAATTTTATGTATTTTTGTTGAAATAACTATGGTTCCTCATAGTTTTATTGTTTTTTTTTCTAATCAGTTATGTACATTGGGGTTTTATGTTATTTAATGTTGTTAAATTAATGTTTATTGCATTTTTTTATTTTATGGGTGTTACTATGATGGTGCTTAATGTTTGTGTGAATGACATTGTGCAGCTTCTTTAAATAAGTATTGCTTTATAAAAGTATTCACTTGTGATGAGCTGTGATTGCGCATGTAACTTTCATCCCTGCTGTGATGATTGTTGGTTGTCAGTGTATTAAAATGGTCTAAAACAGATATCAATAGCAATATCAATAAGTTGGTAAATCCACATTTTATCAGAAAATAAAATACGGTTTATTACTGTAAATTTTAAGTTAAGTCTGTAAAACCATTAACGTTTCTACGTATTTTTAACGGTAAAGTTCTGGCAACCACAGCTGCCGTTTTTTTACCGTAAAATTTACGGTTTATTTTTTACAGTGTACACTGTAGAAAATATTCGTGATTTTAACGGTAAAATACTGTAAAAATGCTACAGTGCAAAACTGTTAATTGGTAAACAGAAAGTTTCCGTACTATACACGGTAAATAACTGTGAAATAATTTAACAGTAAAATACCGTTAAATTTACAGTTTTTGAAAGTGAAAAAGAACAAATCGTTGGATAATTTAATGTGAAAAAACGTAAATTGACATTCCCACAATTCCCTGTGTGACACTTCAAATTTTATGTATTTTTGTTGAAATAACTATGGTTCCTCATAGTTTCCTTGTTTTTTTCTAATCAGTTATGTACATTGGGGTTTTATGTTACATTTAATGTGGTTAAATTAATGTTTATTGCATTTTTTTAATTTTATGTGTGTTACCATGATGATGTTTAATGTTTGTGTAAATGACATTGTGCAGCTTCTTTAAATAAGTATTGCTTTATAAAAGTATTCACCTGTGATTGCGCATGTAACTCTCATCCCTGCTGTGATGATTGTTGGTTGTCAGTGTATTAAATTGGTCTAAAATCAGATATCAATATGTCAATAAGTTGGTGAATCCACATTTTATCAGAAAATTAAATACGGTTTATTACTGTAAATTTTAAGTTAAGTCTGTAAAACCATTAACGTTTCTACGTATTTTTAACGGTAAAGTTCTGGCAACCACAGCTGCCGTTTTTTACCGTAAAATTTACGGTTTATTTTTTACAGTGTACACTGTAGAAAATATCCGTGATTTAACGGTAAAATACTGTAAAAATGCTACAGTGCAAAACTGTTAATTGGTAAACAGAAAGTTTCCGTACTATACACGGTAAATAACTGTGAAATAATTTTACAGTAAAATACCGTTAAATTTACAGTTTTTGAAAGTGAAAAAGAACAAATCGTTGGATAATTTAAAGTGAAAAAACGTAAATTGACATTCCCACAATTCCCTGTGTGACACTTCACATTTTATGTATTTTTGTTGAAATAACTATGGTTCCTCATAGTTTCCTTGTTTTTTTTCTAATCAGTTATGTACATTGGGGTTTTATGTTACATTTAATGTGGTTAAATTAATGTTTATTGCATTTTTTTAATTTTATGTGTGTTACCATGATGATGTTTAATGTTTGTGTAAATGACATTGTGCAGCTTCTTTAAATAAGTATTGCTTTATAAAAGTATTCACCTGTGATTGCGCATGTAACTCTCATCCCTGCTGTGATGATTGTTGGTTGTCAGTGTATTAAATTGGTCTAAAACAGATATCAATATGTCAATAAGTTGGTGAATCCACATTTTATCAGAAAATTAAATACGGTTTATTACTGTAAATTTTAAGTTAAGTCTGTAAAACCATTAACGTTTCTACGTATTTTTAACGGTAAAGTTCTGGCAACCACAGCTGCCGTTTTTTACCGTAAAATTTATGGTTTATTTTTTACAGTGTACACTGTAAAAAATATCTGTGATTAACGGTAAAATACTGTAAAAATGCTACAGTGCAAAACTGTTAATTGGTAAACAGAAAGTTTACGTCCTATACAAGGTAAATAACTGTGAAATAATTTTACAGTAAAATACCATTAAATTTACAGTTTTTGAAAGTGAAAAAGAACAAATCGTTGTATAATTTAAAGTGAAAAAACGTAAATTGACATTCCCACAATTCCCTGTGTGACACTTCACATTTTATGTATTTTTGTTGAAATAACTATGGTTCCTCATAGTTTTTTTTTTCTAATTAGTTATGTACATTGGGGTTTTATGTTACATTTAATGTTGTTAAATTAATGTTTATTGCATTTTTTTATTTTATGGGTGTTACCATGATGATGTTTAATGTTTGTGTAAATGACATTGTGCAGCTTCTTTAAATAAGTATTGCTTTATAAAAGTATTCACCTGTGATTGCGCATGTAACTCTCATCCCTGCTGTGATGATTGTTGGTTGTCAGTGTATTAAATTGGTCTAAAACAGATATCAATACGTCAATAAGTTGGTAAATCCACATTTTATCAGAAAAATAAAATACGGTTTATTACTGTAAATTTTAAGTTAAGTCTGTAAAACCATTAACGTTTCTACGTATTTTTAACGGTAAAGTTCTGGCAACCACAGCTGCCGTTTTTTACCGTAAAATTTAACGGTTTATTTTTTAGTAAGTACTAAAAAGTAAGTACTATATGTGTACACTCTAAAAAATGCTGGGTTGTTTCAACCCACATTTGGGTCAAATATGGACAAACCCAAATGTTTGGTTAAAAATGTAATTAAAAAAATTACAGTTGAAAGTGAAAGTTGAAATTTTTAAATTACTTAACCCAAAATTTGTTTGTCCATATTTGACCCAAATTTGGGTTAAAACAACCCAGCGCTGTTTAGAGTGTATAGTACTAGTACTATATGTACAAAGTACTATATGTGTAAAAATACTATATGTGTCTGAGGATTTTTCTGTCACATTGTGTTGTTAAGTGCTGATCTGTTGTAATTAGAGAAGGCATGCGTTTGTCCCTAATTTATTTGCTCCCTTAAGCCCAAAGTCAGAGACACTCATTAGGATAACGAATGGCAGCTTTGGAAAGAGGTCTCAGGACACAGAATTCTTCCAACTCCTACATGACCAGACGACTAATAAGTCTCATCATGGCCGCTCCCCGTGTCGTGTGGATATTTGAGAACACCACCGTTTTTAAAAATGTCAACCCACAAGGGCACTTACGCTAACAAATACCTTGAATTGTTTGTTTTTGTGCCATATAGACTCACTCGGCAAGAGATTATTCAGAAATGCAATTTAGTTCTTGGCGTGAATAAATTGAGGGGAGCGCACAAATATAAAGCAGGTCATTTGAAGATTCTCCATGGTGTGAATTTTTACGCAAGTTGTCTGTGGCATAACTGTGGCGATGAATGACTTCATTTCACAGCTATAATATTATTAGAGGTCCACAGAATATTTACACCACACGTGTGGAATGAAATGAGCGAAATGCTGCATTAAATCCAGGAGTCTCCGCTCCACACAGTATGCGGAAGAGTCCTTGGCTGGATTTTATCGTGGATTCGTATTAAATCTGTGGCTGTGTGATGAAAGGACACTTGGGCAGTTGGCACTTCTAAGCGGTGTGACAAGTGAGGGACATTTCTTGACTTCTCTTGACTCCATGCGATTCAAATGATCTTATATTGCATGCATGATTCAGATGAATAATTCAAGTGAAATTAAAAACCAAAAGTTCACATTAAAAATGCAAATCCATATTACAAGGATCATTTCGGGAGGAAGTGGTTGATATCGGTTCAACCACAGAGCATGGGAAAGTGTTATATCACATGAGAAGTATAAAAAATATGAAATGCCTCGCTGATACAATATCATTACTCTTTCAGGAAAAGCAAACAGGCATTTTAGGGCACGTTCAACCCACTCTTTACATTACAGTATTCATGTTACATGATAAGAAGTAACCAACATGAGAGTTAGAGTTTCTTACTGTACTTGTAAAAGTTATTGTGTGTGTGTGTGTGGGGGGGGGGGGGGTGTTTTATTTCCAAAAACTTGACAAAACTACAATGAAACCTCCTTTCTGAAAATTAGATAAGCTTTTATAGTGGTTTTACTAACAAACAAAACCCCTTTAGTCTTGAAAATGTACTATTTTGGTTATGCATATTTCATAGCAGGGAAATATGCATGTTTGCATTTTTAGAATTTTTTTTGGCTATATATACATACACACATACACGCATACACACACACACACACACACACACACACGCACATATATATAAGAGGAGTTCAGATGCAAAAGCCTTTAAATGCAATTTGAAATTTTCTTCTAAAATGACCATTTTTATCAAGCTTGTATATTTAAGTTCAGTAATTTCACTAAAAATGACAATTAATAGGTAATCTTCATTGTCATTTAAGTGAAATTACTGAACTTAAATATACAAGCTTGATAAAAATGGTCATTTTAGAAGAAAATTTCAAATGGCACTTAAAGGCTTTTGCATCTGAACTCTTCATATATATGTATATGTATATATATATATATATATATATATATATATATATATATATATATATATATATATATATATATATATATATATATATATATATATACACACACATACTTTAATATAAGATCAATACGTTATGGCAACACATGTTTTTACATTGCTTTAACTTGACAAAATAAGTTATAGCCTACAAGATTTAAATAATCTTTTTAAGTCAGTTTAATGTAAGTTGAAATGACTTAATGACATTAAAGTTGAATCTACTTAAGAATTTTAGACAGATTTTTACTATGTGTGTGTATATATATATATATATATATATATATATATATATATATATATATATATTTTTTTTTTTCACTAAAAAATATTTTCATGATTTTTAATCACATTTTTTCTTTTGTCAAATCAACTTAAAAAATGTATATAATTCCAATAACATAATATTTTGCGTTTCTGATAGGCTAATTAAATCAATCTCCTTCATTGTATTAACTCAATTTTTCCATTTCAATTAACTTAAAATTTGAAGGCAGCCAGGACACGTTACTTAATTTAAGTTAAACCAACAATATATATATTTTTTTACAATATTTATATATAGTTTGTACAGCAAATAATACTTATTTGCAAGCAGCTCTATAGTACTACATGCAGTTTGTTGTAACAAGGACATTGTAATGTAAAGCGTTAGGCACTTTTTGTTCTGAATGTCAGGCTCTCTCCAGGGGTTTTCCTGACACACCAGCAGAGCACCTGTGCATTTCTGCAGCTGAAGCTCTGCCTGAACTTCACTGCTGCAGAGCTCCTTATACCCCTATCTGTCAAATCAAACCCTGTCAATCACCATCATGCAGCACACACACACACACACACACAGTAAACCAACACGAGCTGCTGCTATTTGACCTGCTGATTAAAGCATCTGCTGGTTCAATCGGCACTGATTCGATTTGAATTCTAATGCAGCAACAAATGTAGCCTAATGAAAAACACACGGCTGCACCTGAAACCCCAATGCAAGGTGAAACAATGAGCAGAGATATTTATAACAATAAAACACTAAATACTGCTTTGAAAAGATCTACTTTACCCGAATAACGTGTTGTGTCCCTCCTCGCAGTCCGTGTATTTCTTCAGTCTGTGTTCCACAAGCGGTAGATGAGAGATGCTGACATCGCAGTCACTGAGATTTCGGGAAAACCATTTTGCCCAAGTCTTTGCGTCCAGAGAGAGAGGAGAAGAAAGCTCAGGATGTCAGGAGGGTTTCGCCCTTTCTCCTTCGCTTCTGACTTTACCTCTGAATATAATATTCCAGCACGGCTCCCTCAGTGTGTCTGCAAACTGCGTTGAAAGCTAGACAGTCCTGCGCCTGTGCCAACCTCACCTCGCTGGGTTCACAGCCACAGCAGAGAAGACTGAGACGTTGTTTGCGGCCAGATCTTACATTCAGCGTGTCCAGCCAGCGCTGGGTCCAGCAAATCAGCAGAATGATTGCGAAAGACTGGAGTGAGACACTATATGAACAACAGCGCCACCTCCCGACCCGAACCGCACAACTCGCCCTTATGACTAATTAGGGAATTTCTACCAGTTTTTCAGATTCCCCTTCACGATTCTGATTCCGTTATGGTTCCATATAACGATTTTGTCTTTGTTTTGATGAATGAATGCCCTCGGCAGTTTTTGGATTTCAAATTTCAAAATAAAAAACAAATGTTTGTGTGACATAAATGTCTTTACACCCACTTTTGATAATTTTATTGAGTCTTTGCTGAGGGAAAATTAGGCTACCTTAACATTTGGATAGTGTATAACAGTTTTTACAAAACTATTAAGCAGCAAAAAAATCAACAAAATACACTTTTCTTGAACATCATAACGACAAGGCTAATGTCACACTGATTGGACTGGAGTAATGATGATCGAATAGCATAGGCTAATATGCTATGCTTCAGCTACATAGCTTCAGCATTTTGAATTGTAATAATATTTCACAAAATGACTAATTTTACTGTATTTGTTTTACTAATAGAGTCTTGCTGAGCATAAAAGACTTAAAAATTATTATATTATAAGCGTAGTATTTATTCATTAGTATTTTTGTCTTGATTTCTGATGTAAATATTTAAACGCTCCTAAAAGATAATATATATTTCAGAGAAAAAAAAAACAACAACAAAAAATATTAAGTCTAATTTTCAGAGAATTAGAATGAAATTTATTTATATTTTTACTTTGCAGGGTAAGAAAAAGAAATGTCTTCCTTTTAAATGTACATTTTTTAAATCTCATTGGCAAATATTTATTTCTTTGAAATAATGAATTATTATTGTATGTCATTATGCTTCTTAAATGTAAATGTATTTTGTTTTAAGTTGTGATGTTTAGTTATGTATACTGGAAAATAATTCTCTTTTTTTGGATATTTTATGTGGATTTTTTAGGATACCTTCCAGAAGATTTTTTACAGTGTGGGCTAGCTTCCATTGCAGTGATCTTGAAAGTTTCATTAACATAAAAAAACTGACTGACATGCTCTATCTCTAAAACCTGCAGCAGAGAGCGAATTGAACTTGTTATGTGAAACATGACAGGCTTGCAGTTATAACGCCTTGAGAAAGATTACATATCCGAGTGTAATCAAATTGACCTTGAAACAAGACGAATCCCATTCATGGGCAAATTACATGATTCTGTGAGTGCCACTGCTCCACAATTGTAACTAGACCTGCGTCAAGACGAGTGTCACTTTTGTGTGAACTTTTCTCCCCACGTTTGCAGAACTTTAGAAGGGTTAACAAGCTTTACCACCAGCAGGTGTGATTCAGATCTCGGCAATAAACAAATCCCTTCACCTCGGCGCGCACAAATCTAATTCAAGGAAGCGAGCGAGTTTAACTGAGCCTTTAGTTAAGCTATTTCTATGTTCATTTGCACACAAGTCAAGAACTTCTATAAAAACATCACTGTCGATCAGCGGACCCCACAGGCCTGCACTGGAGTGTGAAACACGCACGTTCGCCCACCGAAAACACAGCGTTTTATTAGCACTTCCCAGACATATCCATCCATATCACCCCATTATAATTGTTGTTGGAAACAAGAGCGGAAGATTAGGTGATCTTTGGAAAGGTCGAACTCTCTCCTCCGGGTGTTGAGAACAGGTCAATTCCAGAGACAAACCCCTGTAAAATAAGCTCTCTTTATTAAAGCCGAAGCCGTGTTCCCTTCCCCACTGCCATTAAACACACATTAATCATGCTGTACTTCAGCCCAGGATACTTTAACACAGCCCAGCCATCATTAAGTAACGCTCCATCCAGTCCGCGTTGACATTTCCTTTAATTATCTCCGTAATTTATTCATGTACTGTATCAGTGGCGCTTGTTGTGCGAAGCTGCCTGCGAGGAACATTTTGCTCAAGCCTCTTCAAGACACAGGATTAACTATGCTAATGAGGAAGCTGGGAGGCATGACTGCTATTTGTGCATGTTAAGCCGGGAAGCCATTAGGCCCCGGATTTACATCGTGCCAATTGAAACAGGTTCGAGTTTGTTACTGTGTCAGATATATTTTGAGCATTGTATCTGTGTGGCTGAGAGACCCTTTTTTTAGGTTTTCATTCTTGGTTATAACCACTGCAGTAGAAGTAGAAGGTGTCATTTTTTCTCCATTCTGTCACATGGTGGAGTTTGTGTTCCTTGCCACTGTCGATTCTGGCTTGCTTGGACACTTTATAATTAACTATATATTTTCATTTAGATAAATAGATAAGTGATGATCTTTACAATGGAACTGAATCAACACAAACTGACTTCAGCTTACAGCTTACATCATTTTCCTGTTATCGCTGTGGCAAGCTGCTTTTAAAGGGCGGGTTTACTGCTCTTTTTCTTTGCATGATTGTGTTTATGGGGTGCAATATAACATGTATCCGTGGTTTTCTTTTTTTTAAAGTCTTATTTTTCATAAATTTCACCTTTATTGTCAGCCGCGCTCTCCCCTGTCCCCTGAACGAGTGGTTGACTTCCTGAGTCTATGAAAACACTCCCTCAGAACCACGTGGCGGGCTCAGATTGGTTAGTTTGGGCCGGTGTGTTGTGATTGGCTAAACTGTCGCTCACGTTGTCCAGAAGATTAACGCCCATGACCTTTACGGGCGAAACGGGCGGGCATGCCAAAGGTGGATACCATAGACGGTGGATACACGTAAATAATGATGTCGAGACTGCAGTTTCAGTGAGGCAGAATCAGACCGAGAAAGCCGCGATGAATCGAGTCAAGCAGAACCTCACCACACACGGCTCTTAATAAAGGTTCTGAATGATAATTTGCTTCATGTTTTAACTTTATACACGTTTGTTTTACACAATAGCATCTGACTGGCAACGATAGCAACTGACTGGCTAACTAATGTTAAACACAAACAGCGTTTGCAGGTTTACGTTCTTGATCAAATCGAAAATAGTCATAAAGCATATATACATGAAAAATACATTTACAACATTAGTACTTATACAAAATTCAGGTCCATAATGTTTGTACGCGTTTGCCGTAGACACAAAATAGCCTAATTAGTAGCCCATAAAGCCTACAAAGCCAGCACTGGCATTTGAAAAAAAATAAAACACAACGCTACGTCGGGAATAATACATGCAAATACATTTAAAATGATGAAGTCTTAGCCTACTTACAGATTGTGTCCAACAACTGCTGACTTTTAACTGCTGGTTTTAAAGTTGGATCTGCTTCATGATTTAGAAACAGTTTCTTGTTTACGTTAATCCAGTGTTGAACTCGTGGAGATTCTGTAAGCTGTCTCCGTAAATGCGCAGCACAGAGAGCTAGATTACTATCGTCACTTTCAGGAATATAATCAAACACAAATTGTATCCATTGTTGTCGAAGTATAGTGTCCGTGGGAAGCCCGAAACACAGAAGACCTGACAGCTGCGTGAACACAACTCACTCGACGCATGCCCTTTCCTGCATATTCCGGAGGGAGTGGTTGATTCAAATGTGTAGGTTAGTGACGTACCATAACCCAGCTGTAGTCCAAAACGAGTCGTTTTTGTAGGCAATTTTACTTCCTGATTTTTAAAAGACGATATCTCTGCTTACACTAAACTTTCAGTGCTGCAACTTTGCAGATACTGTTCATGCACCAACAGCCACATTACACACTATTTAAAATGAAAAAAGTGAAATCGCAGTAAACCCGCCCTTTAAACAATCTGCATTGTATATAGTGTTATGAATGAATTTACATCTAGATAATGTACAGTACTTAGCAGATTTTTCTTTGATATAACATTGTCTACACTATAATCATTTTAATATAGAGCTCATAGCACCCTGTGTTTTACAGAAGACATGTATAAGTAGGCTACTTTTACAGCAGGTAATTCTAGTCCTCATATTTGATTTCATAATGGTGGGGATTTTCATTTACTCCTTCTGTAAGTTACATTGCCTCTCCAATGTGGCGAAAGAGTGATTGCACAATCATTGAATCATTCACTCACCCAAAGATGCTGATTCAATCAGGAACAAAACACCACTTTTGTTGCGTTGACTGTAATAAAAACAATTCCCTACATTTGCAAAAAAAAAAAACAAAAAAAAAAACAGTACAACATTAGTATTTATCGAATGCATAGCATTCGAAAAACAGTAGGTGAACATTTAACATCAATTTACTATCCTTTGCAGTAGCACCTCATTGCAGTACACGAGATCCAGGGGGCGGAGTTTGATCCAGATCTAAGGGGTGGAGATTAGTAGGAATTAGGGGTGGGGTTAGGAATCAGGGGGTGGAGATGGATAGGATTAGGGCTGGGGTTAGGGATCAGGGGTGGAGATTGGTAGGAATTAGAGGTGGGGTTAGAAATCAGAAATCAGGGGTGGAGATGGGAAGGATTAGGGGTGGGGTTAGGCTTCAGGGGGTGGAGATTGGAAGGAATTAGAGGTGAGGTTAGGGATCAGGGGTGGAGATTGGTAGGAATTAGAGGTGGGGTTAGAAATCAGGGGTGGAGATGGGAAGGATTAGGGGTGGGGTTAGGCTTTAGGGGATGGAGACTGGAAGGAATTAGAGGTGAGGTTAGGGATCAGGGGGTGGAGATGGGTAGGATTAGGGCTGGGGTTAGGGATCAGGGGTGGAGATTGGTAGGAATTAGAGGTGGGGTTAGAAATCAGGGGTGGAGATGGGAAGGATTAGGGGTGGGGTTAGGCTTCAGGGGATGGAGATTGGAAGGAATTAGAGGTGAGGTTAGCGATCAGGGGGTGGAGATGGGTAGGATTAGGGCTGGGGTTAGGGATCACGGGATGGAGATTGGTAGGAATTAGAGGTGGGGTTAGAAATCAGGGGGTGGAGATGGGAAGGATTAGGGGTGGGGTTAGGCTTCAGGGGGTGGAGATTGGAAGGAATTAGAGGTGAGGTTAGGGATCAGGGGGTGGAGATGGGTAGGATTAGGGCTGGGGTTAGGGATCAGGGGTGGAGATTGGTAGGAATTAGAGGTGGGGTTAGAAATCAGGGGGTGGAGATGGGAAGGATTAGGGGTGGGGTTAGGCTTCAGGGGTGGAGATTGGAAGGAATTAGAGGTGAGGTTAGGGATCAGGGGGTGGAGATGGGTAGGATTAGGGCTGGGGTTAGGGATCAGGGGGTGGAGATTGGTAGGAATTAGAGGTGGGGTTAGAAATCAGGGAGTGGAGATGGGAAGGATTAGGGGTGGGATTAGGCTTCAGGGGGTGGAGATTGGAAGGAATTAGAGGTGAGGTTAGGGATCAGGGGGTGGAGATGGGTAGGATTAGGGGTGGGCTTAGGGATCAGGGGGCAGAGATGGGTAGGATTAGGGGTGGGGTTAGGGAGATGGGTAGGATTAGGGGTGGGGTTAGGGATCAGGGGGCGGAGATGGGTAGGATTAGGGGTGGGGTTAGGGATCAGGGGGCAGAGATGGGTAGGATTAGGGGTGAGGTTAGGGAGATGGGTAGGATTAGGAGTGGGGTTAGGGATCAGGGGGCGGAGATGGGAAAGTTTAGGTATATGTAATTTGGGAGGAGTTGGATCGGGATTAGGGTTAGGCTTAGCGCGTCCCATCTCTGAGCTCAGCCCCAGTGAACGCAGTTTGAATCTGGGAGTGATGTCATGTCACTGTACATATTTTGTCCAGACTTCGACACCCTTGCAAGGAGAGTAGACGAGGCTCATTGTTCACATGAACACCATGTCTTGGAAAGACAAAGAATAGCGCCTCTTTTGCGCGCTCAAGTTTGTCATGTCAAATGTACGCTCTCATAATGGAAGCAACGTTTTCACGACAGACGTGGTCAGGCGTCTGATCCACTCGTCAAACACGCGCGATTTGCCATTAAAGCTTGCGCTTTAACGTGCGCTTTGTGGTCACGGAAAACGTGCATCAGAAACTCCCAGTTTTGCATCAAAACATGCATCCTTCGACGAGTGATCTGCTATTTAAACGAGATTGTGCTGAAATAAAAAACAGTGAACGTGAAACCGAGAGTTGTTTTTCTTTTCTTGTTACAAAAACACTCCCTAATCCCTTCATTCGAAACACATCTCGCAAATTTTCTAGTTGTATTTCCGGTAACACTTTAAAACAATAAGGTTTCATACATTATTATTTTTTTTTAAATTATGCATAAACCACGAGTTTCTGACGCGCGTTTTCCGTGACCACAAAGCAATTGTCCAGGCGCGCATATATGCCGTGGCGAGATGAAAACATCTCAACTTTTCAGAGAGTGCCGCAAGCGCACCGCAGGTCATGTGACAAAAAACAACAACTGATCAGCTTTGGCCTTCTTTCCGTAACAACTTCGAAAGTCTCGACAGAACAGCTGATCATCGCTGTACAGTGCAATTTTTATTTCTCATCTCCATAAAAATAGCCTATCTAGTAGAAAAGGCAAGCTAATACAAAATCTAAAAAACATTCTAGATACTGGCCCACTCTCGACTTAATCCAGGCCCACCCATCGGTCACGTTCTGCATCCGCCACTGATACACACGCACCTCACACCACTACTAAACCTACCCTAACCCATGTCGCATCCACTGCACATAAAAACTCATTTTCACGTATAAATTGAATAGACATGGTCTCTGTTGACATTCAGGGCTGTGTTGTGGTTGTGTCTCAGGTGCAGGTCCACCATCTGATCTGGATATGGACCTCAGGTTAAGAATGAGACAGACAGGCTAATATTAGCTTAGATGCCTTTCTTATACCGATGTAACAAGTACAGTACATCGGGTGTTATGGGAAGTGTTCGGTTGACCTTATTTATGCAGCCTAACAATCATTTATCTGATTTTGAATAATAGAAATTGATACTGAGCCAGGTTAAAGAGATGTGTTTTTAGTCTATAGATTTAAACTGACCGGGTGTGTTGCTTTCGAAACAAGGCTCGGAAAACAACAAATACAGAAAAAAGAGATAATAAATATAATACAATTGTCTCCCAAATTATGTACAGTACTCTGCACTTTACTCAACAATCTATTGTTAAGCATTTCATAAAGGTAATGTAATTTATAATATAATCTCAATGAAAGCACTCACTGTTTTCCAGTTCAGGGATTTTTTTTTCTTGTGTTGCTGCTAGATTAAGTATGTTCAGCTCCTCTCCTTTCGCAAATTTAACTTGCGGTCAAAACTGGAATTCGCAAAACATTAGCAAATAAAGCAGCCATTTTCCAATAAAAATGGAAGTTGCTGCAATCAAAAAAGCCACTTTGGCTCTTTTACCCTACTTGCCTCTCAGAGTGCACAGATGAAACACAATATAATCACGGTCATGTTATCTTCAGATGCCTGGTGTTTGGAAATGTAATCATTTGAGATGCTTCTGGGAGGGAATTAGCTCTTTATTTTACAGTCCTGTTCCCCATGTATATACTATGCACTTATTATGCTAATTGCAATAATTGGTAATAACTCTACTGAACCCCTAACCTACCCCCCTTAACACATGTTACCTTATATTAGCTAGTCCTTTCTTAGGTAAGTACACTAAGTACATTGGGGAATTAAACCAAATCATTCGGATGACTGATCAACCTAACATTTGAGATGCCGTGCAATGACATTGGTCCGTTGGTTAGTCCAGTTATCCAATCCCATCCACTGTTGAGGCAAATTCATGTGAGTTCATCGAGGGACTTATTCGGTAAATGTGTTTCCATCTTATGTCTTACTTTCAGATCAGATAAGGTACCTTTGCATACATTTTTAAGTGAATTTTTTAGAATTCATGCATATCTTGGCATTTCCATTCAGCGTTTTTTCATAAAAATAAGTGAATGGACACATATCTTGAGTAAACATATTACTCACAATGTGGTAGAATAGTGAGGAATTAAGTAAGCATTAAAGTTGGGTATCGAGTATCGATTGGAAGCGGGACTAACTTTTTGTTTTTCCCGGAATCATTCAAAAGTTAAAATTTTGATTCCTAGTTTCAATTTTCACAGTCGGTTCGAACTCGGAAGAAAAAAACGCTGAACAACACCAATGAAGAAGCGTCTACCGGAAGTGTTGGCATAACCATGCGAGTCGAACATGAGTAGCTTACGTCGGCGGTCCAAAGTGTGGCTTTTCTAAAAATAACGAAATCTCTGCAAAATGCAACATTTGTGACAAAAGGAGTATTTCCTTCAGAAAGGAGTAAAAGAATCGGAATCGAGAATCGTTAGAAACCGGAATCGAAACAAGGAATCGGAATCAGAATCGTTCAAATTCAAACGATACCCAACCCTAGTAAGCATACTCATCTATTATAAATTGCAACAACAGAACCTTAATCACTTGCATGTGCAATCTTGACACTGAACTGTAGAGGGGGATTATTTTCTCTAAAGATTAATGATTTTCGCATACACAAGCATAACCAATGACATCGCTACAAAATACAGCAACAACGGCAACATTCTGTAGTTCAATCCCATCAAATCCAGTTCGCAGCACTGCGTGCCAAGTGCCATAATCACTGGAATGGAGCTCAGCTTAGTCTATGTGTAATTACCCTCTCTTGCCTTTAGCTTAAGTTTACTTACGTGCTGTCAAGAGAAGCATATCTATGAAGGCAATAACAGCTCCTGGCAAGACTGTCAAACCATCTGGCGTGGAGAACAGGGTGACAAAAACAAACGCAGACAGGGACTTGGTCTTCATCCAGTTTGGAAGGGAATGGAGAAACCTCTGTGCTCCAGGCAAAGCTTACTCAGCATCACTGAAGGAAATGCACGTAAGGTCATCACTGCGCAGTCATGTCCATACATCTCACTTTTGTTCTTTGCCTCTTAAGGTTATGACCACAGGAGGACCATTTCTCGTGGAACCCACAAAGCACTGCGGCAACTATCTATTTGTGCTCGCCGGAGGCGGATATGTATTCTGAAAATGGGTTTAGATGGTAATTTCCCCTTTGAATTCGCTGTTTCACTGTAGTCGTATTCCTTCCGAAGACGGTGGAAAACATCATGCATCATATTTAGTACAGTGTGAATATATTCCTAAATCCCAGTCTCTTGTTTTATCACCGCTCTTTATTTTCACAGTAAAAGATACAGCTCATTTTCTCGGGGAGGGCGTAATACGCTTCCAATCTGAAAGAATCCGGATGAAGCGCCACCCATATCACTTCCTACCCTATTAAAAATGGCAGCAATTTAATAACGGTCCCAAATGCGAAGTCATAGGTACAACTTTCGGCTTTAAGTGCCGATATAATACACATTCATAAACAAACGGAGCAAGACACTTTACACACTGTAGACGTGTTGCAATTTAAAACTCCCATCACAGCACTCTGCCTTTGCCTTGCCTTGAGGCTATACGCTCTTAAATGAAAATATGCTCTCAAGACTAAGCTTTTTTTCCCTGGTAAAACATCTGAATCCCTCTAAATGAAGGAATAAAACAAACAAATAAATAAGCATGTGAAAATATATTCCCACTCAATAAGCAAGTGAGAAACTTTTTTATGTCTCTCCTTGTCAGTTTGAGGCCCATGTTCCTCACAGTATTTGTCTCTTATGGAGAATTTACCTCTGCGGTGTGAGCCTTATTTCCTCGGGTGCCTGAACCCTCTCCTTAGTTCATTATCCTGCCTGCTGCTAGTCGGGCCGCATAAGACTAATGGCCCTCTCTTGCCTCTCATTGCGCAGTGCTGTGCAATGCGTGGAGGGGTCTATTACGGCTGAGCAGGTTGAATTGACCTTCTCCAAGAGAGTCCATCGTGGACTTCAATGAGAGGACAGCATCCTAGACATAAATCCTTATTCGGTTTGGTCCGTGGAGTTAGTGGGATGCTGGATGACAGTCGGACCACGTGGCCGCTTGGAGGCACATAACAACGATAACTTATCCCAGACAGACCGGGCTCAGTCTGGTGTCTGCTGCTTCCCGCTACGGGGAGGAAGTGAGAGGGAGCAGGTGGCGGGCTAAACACTTCCAAATGTCAATCTGGCCTTGAGATTCACGGCACAACATGATTGGGAGTCAGGCAAAGCTTCGTTGACTCCAGTAAATTGAAGATTAATCAAACCGCTCTTAATCTGAAATCTTTTCTCCAAACACTGTTTAATTCAGACCTGGTGTCGTAGTTTTGTATAAAAAAAAAAAACACAGAAAACCGGAACTGTTTTCGACAGTAATTGCTCAAAGTGTTTGACTCTAACATGGTTAGAAAGTAGAGATGCACATCTTTGTAAATTTAAGTTGTCAGTCATGCCTCAATTGTCAATATAATGTAATATAGTATAAATCATTTTTGGAAAGAAATATAAATAAATAATTGTATTTAGCATTAAATTGAGAAAAAATTACAGTAATAACTTTTATTATGTTGAAAAAGTTTTTATTTTAAACAAATGCTGTTCTTTTAAACATTATATTTATCAAAAAGTATCATCATTTCAACATTAAGGGCCGTACAACACCGGCGAATATCGGTGCACGCTATTCGGCAGTATTTTTAGCGCGTTTTTTAGTTTACATCTGAAGTCGATTTCTCTCTAACGATGAGCCTGAGTGAACATGCAAATTCATTCCCTGACATTAGATGATGCCCATTTGCTCTGCAATACCTCTCCATAACAGTTCTCTTTTATCAAGATTTTTGTAGACGCAGTCGCGTTTGTCATCTAGTTTTTTATGTTCTGACACCAACGAGAACAGCAGCTCTACATTCATCTTGCCTTGCATCTTCCTCTGTCTTATTTCTTCCCGGCAGTGAAGAGCTAATGGCGTAGATAATCTTCGCCGTTACGTATGTGTGCTTGGCAAGACCGTTCGTGTTTGAGCGCCCCCAAGTTACTGTACTTTTACTGTAACTTCAGTAAGCTTCAAACACGTGAGCAAAAGCACCAATCTGATTGGTCGGATAGTTTTTGACGCAGCGCGTCAAACTAAAAAAATGAACCCGAAGGCGTTTTAAAAGAAAAATGACGCTTTAACACGTGGCGTTTTGCGCGTCGGTGTGCACACTCACATTGGCGCCCTTTGTTTAGTCATGAAGCGTTAAGGCCCGCACACACCGGGATGAATATCAGCGTGCGTTATTCGTCAGCATTTTTCAACGCGTTTTTTGTGTTCACACCCAAACGATTTTCCCTGACAATGAGCCGAGTGAACATACAAATTCATTCCCTGACATTAGATGGCGCCAATTTGCTCTGCAATACCACTCCATAACAGTTCTCTTTTCTCAAGATGTTTGTAGTCCCTGTTGCGTTTGTCATATAGTTCTTTATGTTCTAGCACCAACGAGAACAGCAGCTCTACATTCATCTTGCCTTGCATCTTCTTCGTCTTATTTCTTCATGGCTGTGTAGTGTAGACGGCGACGTGCATATCTTCGCCGTTGCATATGTGTGCTCGGCAAGACCGTTTTGTGTTTCGAGCGCCCCCAAGTTGTGTTTACTGTAACTTCAGAAGCTTTAAACATCTCATTGGTCGAATGGTTTTTGATATGGCGCGTCAAACGGAAAAAAACGAACCCGAATGTTTTAAAAAATGACGCTTTTACGTGTGGCGTTTTACACGTCGATGTGAACACTCACATTGGCGCCCATTGTTTAGTCACGAGGCGTTAAATGTCGGCGAATAACGCGCGTGGAATTCATCCCGTTGTGAACAGGCCTTTAAACGTCAGCAAATATCACGCGCGCGAAATTTGTCCTGGTGTGAACTCGCCTTTATTTTCCTAATCACCAAATTCCACACATTAGAATGATTTCTGAGGAATCAAGTGACACTGCAGACTAAATTGTAATAATATTTAATAAAATTACTATTATGATTGTTTTTACTATAATATTGATCAAAACATGCAGTCGTTGTGAGCATGAGAAGACTTTTGCTAATACACATTCAAAAATCTTACCAAAGCCAACCTTTACAATGGTAGACTTTTAAAAAAACAGCTTTTTCATTAAAACCAGTCAATATTCAGCCTTAATTGCAACAATAAGCTTCTCATTTGAGTGTTAATGACTGGGAGAATTGCATTAAGTCAACATGGGCGATTAAACCAACAGAAATTCTGCAATTGGGACGCTTCTAAATGTGTTCTTAAAAACACATTTAGATGGTATAAATGCTGGTTCGATTTGGATGCAACTATTTGTAATTTTGGCAGTTATATTGCTCCTCGTGTTTGAAATCCGCTTTTCTCTCTCTTCCCGTCTGCACCTCGTCGTCGATAATATCTTCCCTTGTTCACGTGGCCATCTCATTTGTCAGTTATTTAACTAGGGCTCAATTATTAATCCACCTGCTCATGGAGATGGATCACAGTCAAATTGTGGTCAAAAAAGCTGAATATGCATCATGGATAAATATTTCAGCACTTATTTTCAACAGACTGCTCTTTTCCCAGCTTCACTGCTGAGGCAAGATGTTTGTGGATGCATTTCTAAACAGCGAAACAATGAGGCTGTAGAGCACAAAGTGTTGAGACCGTAGGATCAATATGCTAATGTGTTACAACAATAACAGGCCTCACAGATCACATTCACTGGAGCTAAATGTAGCTTTGGAGTTTTTGTTTCATAAAAGCATTCACAGCTGGAAATTGTATATTGTCTGGTGCAAAAGTCTATCGCCCGCAATTTTAGTGTGATGCAACTTTGAGTAACCTGATACACACAAGATTAAATTCTCAGTCGAGATTAATTACGTGAATAATCTCCATATTAAATGACCCAAGGGCTCAGGGAGAGGTGCAAGGTTGGGATACTGGTGCAAGCATTGAGCTGCTTGAGGCTTGCATGAGGAAAGACTGTATTGCATCTATTTTTCTTAAATAGTTTTATTATTTTCTTATGTATGGTGAGCTGTTCTGGAAAGCTTTTCAAAAATAATATCTCTGCTGTCACAATGCAAGGTCCTCCTGTGACATTTTATAATCGTGTGAAACATACTGGAAATACATTTGATATAAATGGAAAGAATGTTTTTTGTTGTTGTTATTGTAGTTTTTATCTAATAGATTTGGGCCACCAAAGAGACCACCCAGAGCACCCTAGCAACTGTATAGCAACATGATAAAAACCACTTGGTCACATTTCCCGATTTTTTTAGGACTAAAGGACCGTTCACACCAAGAATGAAAACTATAAAGATAACCATATTGATAACTATATTTGCATCCACACCAGCGAACAGAAAATGTTTGTTTATTCTAAGCTCGCAAGCTCCGGTTTCAAAGTGTGTACAGCATCATTGAACATGTTTTTGCTGTTCTAATTGCATTTACACGGCTTTAACCAGCAGATGTCCTCAGCATGCTACATGAAGCAAGTGCAATCGATCTAACAATCTTCCAGTAAATTTAGCTGACGTAGTCACTATAGTGGACACATAGGGCCCTATTTTAACGATCTGAAATGCAAGTGTCAAAGCACAAATCGCAAGTAACTTTGTGGGCGGATCCCGGCGCTGTTGCTATTTTTAGATAAATGCATCTTGCGCCTGGCGCAAATCTAAAAGGGGTTGGTCTGGAGTAGCTTCAGCTTTAGCTGTGGTTTGGGCGTATCTGAAATAAACCAATAAGAGCGTCATATCACATTCCCTTTAAGAGCATGATGAACGAGATGCGCTTGTGCAATGGCGCATTTACCAGGCGCGCTTCAGCATCCGCTGACAGCCCAGGAGATCGATGTTCTCGTCAGGGCCGTGAAAAGAAAGAGAAGGGACATTGGGGATGGGACAAACCCACCCAAATTAGCTTGGGTTAAACATGCATATAATAATTTGGGTAAATGTGTAAGCTTTATGCCTATTTTTCCCATCGTCATGGACACAACAATGATTTCCCTCATGTTTATATATTTTTCCTTATAATAATGTATCATTTGCAAAAAGTAAAATGCATCTGTGTTGCTGAGAGAATCATCTACAGTCTGCATCTACAGTCTGTATTATGGCCAAGCATGCGCGCTTAAAATAGCATCTGAATATACGCGCAACGTGCCACTGACTTTAGACCAGGTTTTTTCTGGTCAGTGGCGTAATTGTTTTCTGGAACTGCAAAATAGCACCAGGGATTGATTGCGCCGACACACACCTCCTTTTGCGCCAACCCGCCCAGGGAGCGGGTTCATTTTCTAGTTTACTGACGTGCGTCTGTGGAGGAAAAAAGCCCGCTTTGCACGAGTGCAAAATAGGAATGATAAATGCGTCAGTGTATAAAGTCATTTGCGCCGGGTGCAAGATAGAGCCCATAGTCTTTTTCACTGCAACTTTGAAGGAAGCAAGACAATGTTGTTGAAACGAGTGCTGGATACCTGAGGTAATACTTCTCACCATTTATTCAGAGGGTATGAACTAGGGCTGCATGACTAATTGTAAAGGTTTCGATTATTTAATGCGCAGCTTGACGCTTTGGGGATGCGTCCAGCGTGAAATCTGTCCGATATATTTATTGTTGTCTGTCTGTCTGCTCATTTTATTTAATGAGTTGGGACACACACAAGCTTTGTGTAATGTGTTTGGGAGTACAGCATGCAGTATCAGCCTTCGAGGGGTTGATTGCCAACATTGTGAGAAGCTTTCACTTCGCATGCTCCGCTCCCATCTGTCACTTTTCGAGGAAAATGTTCAGGTTCGCGGTTCTCAGGATGCAGGACCCGTGTCTGCTGAGGCAGCGTGGAGAATGCATTCCTAATCGGAGATGGATCTCTTTAAAGGGGTGAAGACGGGTCAGAGGATCTTTTCTCCTCCCTTTCCCAGAGGGATCTATTGCTCTCTCTCCGGTATCGGAAGCCTGCGCCGAGGTTTCTTCCGCCCAAGGAGAGAGACCAATGCTTCATTGCTCTACCTCCAAGGAGGTAGATATGCTGGGCATTGAAAGTGACACAATCACGGGGAAAGAGGATTTGCCATCTACACATGCTACATCATACTAAGCTGTAGATAAATTAAATATTGAGTGGCCAACAGATAAAAGGGTTCCTTCTGCTAGTAGCACCACGCTGACTGAGCCGAATTTGGTTTGCAGACCTAATTCTTCTCCTTGAAGGGCCTCCCTTGTAGAGCCCAATCAGGAGAGACCTTCCGCCTCAGGCAGGGGGCGCAATATAGCACTCCCGGCAAGGGATTTGGAAACTGTGGATATGGCCCCTGAGGGGGCCCAACTCATTGAGGGTGGTCTCTCAACGAGGTTGTTGGGACCATTTTAAGCTCCAGAGCTCCCGCTGCGAGGAAACTTTATGCACTAAAATGGAGAGTTTTCTCTTCTTGGTGTCACCAGTCAGTGGGATCCAGTTAACTGTTCACTTAACACAGTACTTGAGTTTCTGCAAGAGCGCTTTACGTCAGGATTATGTTCTTTGACGCTCAAGGTATACATGGCGCCCTGGTTGGTGGTACATCGTTGGGTCGAGAACCCCTGATCACATGTTTCCTTCATGGCACATTGAGGCCTGCAACTCGCTCTAGGGTGCCGGCTTGGGACCTTGCAATAGTTTTAGAGGGCATCTCTAGGGCTCCATTTGAGCCTCTAGATTCGGTTTCAGAAATAATTCTTACTTTTAAGACTATCTTTCTGCTAGCTACTTCATTCCTCAAGAGTCTGCGACCTTCAGGCTCTTTCGGTTTCCCCCACTTGCATTGAGTTTGCACCAGGGAAGGCTTTCTCATACCCAAAACAGGGATACGTCCCTAAATGGCTGACCATGATTCCTAGGCATTTTGTGCTGCAGGCTTTCTGTCCTCCTCTTTTTACATCTTCGGACCAGGAAAAGCTGAACCTCTTGTGTGCAGTGTGAGCACTAGACACTTATGTTCATCAGACTTCTCCGTGGAGAAAATCTGACCAGCTATTTGTTTGCTTTGGATCACCTAAGAAAGGTCTTCTTGCTTCTAAGCAGACAATCAGTAAGTGGATATTCGAGGCTATTTCACTTGCTTACGAGTACTCTGACCAGTCGTATCCTTTGGCGGAGCTCACTCTACGAGGGGTATGGCGGCCTCTAAAGCCTTATTATTTGGGGTTTCTCTCCAAGACATTAGTGATGCGGCGGGCTGGTCCTTACCGCTCACATTCGTGAGGTTTTACAGCATGGACCTGGATGCTGCCCCAGGGTCCCAGGTGCTTAGTGTTCAGTTGACAACAGGCTGACACTCAGGTACTTGAAAGTTTGACGATTTGGGTATTCTCATTCCCAAAGCACCAGACACATCGCGAGTTCCCTCGAAAGGAAACATCATAGGTTACGACTGTAACTATAGTTCCCTGAGATAGGGAACAAGATGTTGGGTTGCCCTGCATCCCTGCGAATCGACTTGCTTCAGCAATTTTCGAAGCTAATGCCAGTTTGCACCGGATGACGCTTTATCTCTTCGCTTTCCATTGGACTTGTTAACATAGATGCTTCAGAAGGATTCACGCTGGAGGCGTTCCCAAAGCGCCATTGACGTATTGTCTCGTTCCCGATCTCAGGGAACTATGGTTACAGTCGTAACCTGAGACGGTTTCCATATCCATTTTCTTGAAAAGGGGCTTGATTTGTCAAACAGCCCCTCACCCTGCCGTCTCCACTCCTGAGGCCTTTTCCTGTTCCTGAGCTGGAGCCAGTGTCGGTTCATCATGAGCTATTCTTCTAAGGATGTAAAAATATATTTGATTTGGTTGGTGGTTTGAGATCTCTTTAAAGTTCTTCATGCTTTAATGCATTTCTCTGGTCCACTTCACTTCTGTGCGTATGAGTCAAATGAAATGTTTACTCATATAAGCAGAAGATGATATGGTCTTTAGGCTTGTTTGTTTTCAGTTTGAATGTGATGAAAGGAAGGAAAAGAACAAACTCAGGATTTAATTAGTTAAAGTCACACTCCCATAAAATTCCACTGTTTTTGTGTGAATCCAGGGGATCTCAACACTTTCCAGCAGAGTTTTGCTCCATCCCTAATCAAGCACACCTTAACAAGCTAATAAAGTGCTGCATCTGAAATTGCACACAGTACTTCCCTACAAGAAGTAGGGTCATCTTTCCAAAACTGTTCGCCAAGCTTATGATTAAATTTCTTATTTGATATCACCAATGAAATCTGACAACTGTGTCATAATTTTGTTTCTAAACGCACAAATCATGGCAAATCACCATTGAAAATATTTTTTTCAGGCTGGATCAAGCTAATGCGCATACACAGTGGAGTGGAAGCACACGTCTGACTGACTCAAACGGCTCTAATGGAGCTTCTAACGGCAGCTGCAGTGACGCAATTACTTCACCAATCAGCGATTGGCTCTTATTTAAAAGACAGGACTTATTTCGCCATATTGAGTGCTGCACTTTTCCTCATTCAAAAGAATATGAGTGACACATTTTATATAATTCTATATTCTTTGGTAGTATGCAGCAAAGTTCTTTGGGATTAGCGTCCAAAAGCTTGCAGCTTATAATGTAATCATCTAAAAAAAACAGCGCAAGCTGTATTAGATGAATTTTTAATTACTAGAATAGTGGAAAATGTTGGTCAAAACACATTTACACACAAACTGATAACCAACCCATATTTATTTTTTTTAGCTCAACTGTCACAGATTGGAAAGCAAAGGATTGTGGGATATCAAAGGCAGTGAAGGATCTATGCTGCCTATCAGATGATGGAATCTCAGGAGAAAGGAAGTAAAACTAACATTGGATTTGAGGTGTTGACATGCCTTCCTTGCAATGCATCCTTCGAAGGCAGCATTTTAAAGCTTTTAGACGCAGCCCTAGTTGAGTTTAATGAATGTTGGAGCAAAACTCTGCAGGAACGCAACATGACATCATGACTTTTGCGTAAACATACACGCCACTTTCGAGTCAAGTGGCGTGTTATCTCTATGCATTTTGAGCTATCCGCGTGTATCCGCGTGTAAGTGTATGTCTACGCCCAGGGGCGGAGTGGGACCAAAAAATCTACCGGGAAATTTCGTAGACCACCGGCCCTCGTCGCGGCACCAATTTTTAATAGCCGATAGCATTTACAGTTTTACTGATTTAAAAGGAACTTTGTTGTACTATGCTTTAGTAAAGTTCATAAATGGTCGTTCTTTCCCATAAAAATGTCTAAAACTTATGTTGGGTGGACTCTGTGTCTCTAGGGGGGTTGGGGAGCATGCTACCCCGCAAGAAAATTTTGGACATTTTAAGGTTAAATGCATCAATCTCGTGCTCTCTGACTGATCAAAATTAAGAGCTTCAAACCATGAACTGCTCGTTGAACAAAGTAAAAGCATTCATTTGTACCAGGACAATAAAGAGAGCTCAAACATCTTTTTAGTTATGAGAGTCGCAGTCTGCATTGCATTATCAATGGTGTTTTAGGATGCCAAACAATTATTATAATAATGTAATAAGGATTTATAATTATTCCTATGACATACTGTAAAATCCATTTAGCCTATAAATGTACTATGTAAATGAAAATGAATATTTCAAAAGTTTATTTTAACCTACATTACACTATAATATAGGAAAATTAAATACTTTTGTCCTAATTTCTTCACTTGCAAGAACCCTTGAGCTTTTATTTATAGGAGAAAACACCAGATGACCATGATCGCGTGAGCAAAGTAATCACGCAGCACAAACAGGATGCTATTCTAATGTCAGTTATTATAATGGCACAACGCCATATCATGGTTTCAATTTTAGTTTGTTGGCAAAATATAACGTTAGAGACCTTAATGTTAGGTTTTACATTTTACATCTTTACATATTTTTTGACGACAAGTTCTAATCCGCCTTTGCCGAACTCTCTCTTCTTCTCCCTTTTGGGAAAATGGAGAAGAAAGAGTTTGGCTAAGGTCGGGTTTGAACTCGTGTCAGCGGATCAAAAGCTGCTTTCAAAAACTTACTCCCTACAACCTACGCCACTGAAGCTGTTTCATAACGAGTGTCTTTTTGCTCTAAAGACAGACACTACAGACACTTAGTGCAAATATATGCTCCGTTATAGAAGATGTAAAAAAAATTAAAAAATAAATGTTTTCTTCCCCTAGCTTGGGCCCCAAGTGCACATGGCGAACTTCCAATAAATACATTTTATCAGACCGGCCCTCGCAGCCTCGAAACACTACCGGCCCACCGGGAAAACTCCCAACTCTCCCGATTGGCACTCCGCCTCTGTCTACGCCATTAACGTCCGCGGTCATTCCGCGTGTCTGTACACACCGTCAAATGTCCGAGCGAAACAAAGCAAAATGTACATCTACATCTGGGGAGCTATCTTCTTCTTTCCTAGGATGGTAAGGGAACAGTCATAAATGCCATTAACCCCAGTGACGGGTAGGTTTAGGGACGGGGTTGAGGTAAGTCATCTATTTATATATACAGTAATAACGTTAAGTCAACGGCGTTCATAAACACGCTGAAAAGCGGTTATGCATGTTGATAGCACGCTACAAAAGAAACATGAATTGGCGTGTCATACACACGCTACTTCATGAGATCAGTCTGAGGAACGTGTAGCTCAAGGGCCAGAGTTGAGATGCCTCGAACTTCCTCAAACCAAGGAATATTCTATACTTAGTTATTTTTTATGTAACAAATCTTTTGTTCAAGCTACAATTTATTAAAGTCTCATCCGACCCATTTGACATGAAAGCAGTTTTCTTCTGAAAAGATTCAATATCAAAAAGGCTAAACGTGATCTATTCCCTACATGCTGGAGTCACCGATCGTCAAATTAAGGTTACAAGGCAGCCGGAGAGCTGTCAATCATCCTGCCACACTTAGCCTACACATGTTAGCAGCTTCATTCGCCATATTTACCAAAGGGTTGACACTAAAAGCTTTCTGACAGAAGCAATGATTGGTCACAAAAGATCATGAATGGCCTCCTCAATGCAGTTGTTTGCTATATCACGGTGGTTGTTAAGGCACTGGAACACCACCAATTCTCAAATCCTCATGTAAATCAGTTTATGAAAGCCATGAACAGAAAATAAAACTATTATAATTTGCAATGACAGAATGTAAGCATGCTTTATCTAGTGTAACAGTGCATTAGTGAGACGAAATAATTAATAGGCTATGTTTGAAAGCTAGGAAAACAAGCTTTTTGTCCAATGAATAGTATATAATGCAGGATTGAAGAGATAATCATATTTGCCACTTGTAACCATGGTTTCTTCCCTTAAGTGCAATGAATTAAACAAATACTGAATTTTAAGTCTTTCAAGCAACAGATGGCCTGGATCAAACATTTTTTTTTTTTTTTTGCTGCAAATGAAGGTTACAAGCACGCCATTGCAAATACACAATGATGGAACAAGTGCCAGTGAAATTTGTGGCACTAATACAATTAATTTTCATCAGTAAAACAATTATTCTCTTTTCTGTTTCAGAGACGGTAAAGAATATTTTAGGTGAAGATATAGAGGGTTGCCATCATTACTGATGATTTTTCTGGCCTCTGATTGGTTAAAATTAGAACAATGGAACAAATTAATTAATTAGTTGTTAAAATAATTACGAGCAGCATTGGAGGTCCTGTTCAGCAAAAAACACAATAGCGGAAAGGCAGATCTAAGACCACTCTCCGGGAGTGCTTTTGTTTCATCAGCATGCAGCTAATAAGAAAGCTCTGAAGCCAGTCTTAAATGCTTCAGATGGAGCGGGCTGAGGTCTGCACAATGGCCGGCTTGAATGTTAATTTACTGTACTTTAATTGTAGATTAATTATTAACACACAAAATCCTTTATTAAATAACTTGTCGGCTCTGTCTGACTATATATTTGTTCTGCTGTGCCGTGAATAATATATATATATACACTCACCGGCCACTTTATTAGGTACACCTGTCCAACTGCTCGTTAACACTTAATTTCTAAGCAGCCAATCACATGGCGGCAACTCAGTGCATTTAGGCATGTAGACATGGTCAAGACAATCTCCTGCAGTTCAAACCGAGCATCAGTATGGGGAAGAAAGGTGATTTGAGTGACTTTGAACGTGGCATGATTGTTGGTGCCAGAAGGGCTGGTCTGAGTATTTCAGAAACTGCTAATCTACTGGGATTTTCACGCACAACCATCTCTAGGGTTTACAGAGAATGGTCCGAAAAAGAAAAACATCCAGTGAGCGGCAGTTCTGTGGGCGGAAATGCCTTGTTGATGCCAGAGGTCAGAGGAGAATGGCCAGACTGGTTCGAGCTGTTAGAAGGGCAACAGTGACTCAAATAACCACCCGTTACAACCAAGGCGGGCAGAAGAGCATCTCTGAACGCACAGTATGTCGAACTTTGAGGCAGATGGGCTACAGCAGCAGAAGACCACACCGGGTGCCACTCCTTTCAGCTAAGAACAGGAAACTGAGGCTACAATTTGCACAAGCTCATCGAAATTGGACAATAGAAGATTGGAAAAACGTTGCCTGGTCTGATGAGTCTCGATTTCTGCTGCGACATTCGGATGGTAGGGTCAGAATTTGGCGTCTACAATATGAAAGCATGGATCCATCCTGCATGTATCAACGGTTCAGGCTGGTGGTGGTGGTGTCATGGTGTGGGGAATATTTTCTTGGCACTCTTTGAGCCCCTTGGTACCAATTGAGCATTGTTGCAATGCCACAGCCTACCTGAGTATTGTTGCTGACCATGTCCATCCCTTTATGACCACAATGTACCCAACTTCTGATGGCTACTTTCAGCAGGATAATGCGCCATGTCATAAAGCTGGAATCATCTCAGACTGGTTTCTTGAACATGACAATGAGTTCGCTGTACTCAAATGGCCTCCACAGTCACCAGATCTCAATCCAATAGAGCATCTTTGGGATGTGGTGGAACGGGAGATTCGCATCATGGATGTGCAGCCGACAAATCTGCGGCAACTGTGTGATGCCATCATGTCAATATGGACCAAACTCCCTGAGGAATGCTTCCAGCACCTTGTTGAATCTATGCCACGAGAATTGAGGCAGTTCTGAAGGCAAAAGGGGGTCCAACCTGTTACTAGCATGGGGTACCTAATAAAGTGGCAGGTGAGTGTATATATATATATATATATATATATATATTTTTTTTTTTTTTTTTTTGTGCATGCATTCTTAAAGACAAAATATTAAGGAACTCTGAGACAAAATGTCGGGACAGTCCAAAAACACTTTAAAACATAATATTTAAAACATGGTAATTTTGTAATACCATTCAAAACCAAATCCAAAACCATCTTCAAGTCAAAAAGACCACCACTTATAGCTGTACATGTATTGAGTAACATGGTTAACTTGAAAAATAATATATTTAAAACATCTAATTGTTTAAAAAAAATATCTATATATATACACTATCGGTCAAAAGTTTAAGGTGGGTAAGATTTTTCATGTTTTTAAAAGAAGTCTCTTCTGCTCACCAAGGCTGCAATTTTTTGATAAAAAATACACAAAAAACACAGTAATATTGTGAAATATTATGACAATTTAAAATGACTTTTTTATGTTAATATATATTAAAATGTAATTTATTCCTCTGAAAAAAAGCAGAATTTTCAGCATCATTATTCCAGTCTTCAGTGTCACATGATCCTTCACAAATCACTCTAATATGATGATTTTATGCTCCAAAAACATGTAGGATTATTATCCATGTTGAAAACAGTTTTTTACATTTTTATTTCAGGATTCTTTGATGAATAGAAAGTTCAAAGAACAGCATTTATTTAATTAGAATCTTTTCTAACATTATAAATGTCTTTACTGTAACTTTTGATCAATGTAACTCATCCTTGATGAATAGAAGTATTGATTTCTTATTTATTTCCCCCAAAAATAAAATACAAATTCTTACTGACCCCAAACTTTTTAAAGGGTAGTGTTTAATGTAACAAAAGCTTTCCATTTCAGATAAAAGCTCTTCTTTTGAACTTTCTATTCATCAAAGAATCCTGAAATAAAAATGTAAAAAACTGTTTTCAACATGGATAATAATCATACATGTTTTTGGAGCATAAAATCACCATATTAGAGTGATTTGTGAAGAATCATGTGACACTTAAGACTGGAGTAATGATGCTGAAAAATGCAGCTTTTTTCAGAGGAATAAATTACATTTTAATATATATTTACATAAAAAAGTCATTTTAAATTGTCAGAATATTTCAGAATATTTCAGTGTTTTTTGTGTATTTTTTATAAAAAAAATGCAGCCTTGGTGAGCAGAAGAGACTTCTTTTAAAAACATAAAAAATCTTACTGATCTTAAACTTTTGTGTAATATATATATGGGTCACTTTTTCCTCTAATATTAGGGCAAGTTCTAGATTTGCTTCAATAATGTATATTTAATCTAATTTCATTAAGCATATAGGCAAGACATAAGACTGTCAAAGACCAACTCAAAGCAAGTGAGTGCCCTCTAGTGTGCAATAACTTCGCCTATGGTGCCTGTGCCGAGTTGTTATTGACAGCTTGGAATTCTCAAACAAATTTCCTGGAATTAAATTAGTTGACAACCTTCTTTAGCATGATGTTAGAGTGTGAGAGACTGAGATACATGACAGCTAAAGAGAGCAGACAGCTCTAACTAAAGCTTGATTACTTCATTTTCATTCACCCCTTGTCACTTACTCTTCCCTTATCACCACTAATGGAGTTTTTAAAGAGAAACATGTTGACAGTTTTTTTTTATAAATGAACAAGTCAAATTTGCATCTGTATATCTGTAGGCTATACATCAAAAATGATGATGTATAGCCTACAGAGCAAGGCGACCATTTGAGCTTATAAAACTTCAACTTTGTTTTTTTTTTTAAATAAGCGATCATTTCGCTTGATGAGACCCTTATTAATCGTCTGATATAATTTAAAGCCCTTTGAATAGTTTGCAGTTTGCACTGAAACTGTCTTTTGGACCTTGAACCGTTTGGTTCCCATTGAAGTCCATTATATGGAGAACAATCCTGGAATGCTTTCATCAAAAACCTTAATTTCTTTTCGAACTGAAGAAAGAATGAAATGGATATCTTGGATGACATGGGGTGAGTAAATTATCAGCAAAATTTTTTTTTATTTATTTTTTTAAGTGAACTACTCCTTTAACATGTAGTCGAATGTCGGACAGAAAATAGAACAGCCTTATTGGACATTTGGCTATACAGTATGTGAACACAGATAGTCTTCATCTCACTGTTTTTTTAACAGAAAGGTCTATTATTATTGAGAAAAATGACTCAGAGTACACTTTTAATACACTGAACAAAATTATAAACGCAACACTATTGTTTTTGCCCCAATTTTTCATGAGCTCAACATAAAGATCTAAGACTTTTTCTATGTACACAAAAGGCCTATTTTGTGAGATGGATGGATTATCTCGGCAAAGGAGAATGGCTCACTAACACAGATTTATGGACAATATTTGAGAGAAATAGGCATTTTGTGCACATAGAAAATGTCTTAGATCTTTGAGTTCAGGTAAAAACAAAAGTGTTGCATTTATAATTTTGTACAGTGTGTTACCTTGTTTATAGGTTTTCAGTGCTGTGCCTCCCCTCTCTGCCTCATCACAGTGCTTGAGGTTTCAAAAGCTTCAACAGTTTTGTCTAAACCCACATTCAGCTCTCTATCCTTCTCTACGTGAGTGAGACGTGCCAACCGCCATCAGAGACTCTGCAGGCATCACGAGTCTCCTGACTGTGTTATCTCTAACAGCAGCCTGGTCTTACTAAAGCCGCGAGCAGTTCTACTATGTTGGAGGCGTGTGTGATTGTTGATATTGAATGGAAGTGCTGCGTCCAGGATGTGTTGTACATGCTAAAGTGCTCCCATGCTGCTCCTGTGGTTTGTCTCTTACACTTACACACTTACACTAGAGGGCAGTAGGCCTACTATATTACTGAAGGCAAAGCATGTCATTAAAGGGGCAGTTCACCCAATAATTAAAATTCATTAAAAATAAAAATCATTAAAAATCATTTACTCAAGTTGCTCCAAACCTGTATGAGTTTCTCTCTTCTGAAGATATTCTGAAGAATGTCAGTCATCATACAGTTGACAGCACCCATTGACTTCCATAGTATCCTTTGAATTGAAAGTCTATGGGTCTCATTCATGAAACATTCGTAAATATACGAGTAAATATGAGAGTGATTTGCGTGTAAAGAGATCTTCCCGAAAACTCTTCTCCTGATTCACAAATACTTCGTAAACATCAGATGTGATAGTGAAATGTGTGTGTGTGTGTGTGTGATTAGTGAATTCCAACCGGATGCGCGTGCACGTTCATTCTCAATTACCATAAATCCCGCCCATTATATTCGACTGACAACTATATATAGGCATAATAACATGAATGCGAATGAAAAGAAGGATTTCTCGGATGCAGAAATTGAAGTTTTATTATCAGAAGTTCATTCAAAACGCCACTTTTATTTTCAAGCGTATATAGTGGCCTATCAGGTCCTAAAAAAGAAAGCTTGGCAGCATATTACAGATGCAGTTAATGGAGTTTCATCTGTTAATCGAACAGTCCCAGAAGTGAGAAGAAAATGGTTCGACATTAAGCTTGACAGCAAAAAACAAATGAGTTAAAAAATCGTATTCAAACTGGAGAAGGACCACCATCGATCACCAGATCTGCTATTACTTATGAAAGCTTGTTTCCGCCATAGAATGAAAAATAAAAAAGGTAATTAATTACTAATTGCGACATTTTATATTTGCGACTTTATTTCTCTAGGAATTGCGAGATGTAAAGTCAGAATTGCGAGATATAAATTCAGAATTGCGTGACATAGTCGCAATTGCGTGATATAAAGTCAGAAATGCATGATAGGCTATAAAGTAAGAATTGTGAGATTTAAACTATTCTGAGGGGTTAGGGGAAAGTTAGGATTTTTCCCCCTTAGAATTAGCCTGATAACTCGCAATTCTGACTTTATATCTCGCAATTATAACACGCAATTGTGTGATAAAAAGTCGCATTTATTCTTGTTTTTTTTTTTTTTTTTTCAGTGGCGGAAACAAGCTTCCATAAATTAGCCTAATGGCTCTCATAATAGAAGTAAAAAAACAAAAACAAACGTGTTTTATATATAAAATATATAAAATACTATATCAAATATTTTTTTCAAAATGCTGTTTAAATATGTAGCCTACCCAATTCTAAGGTGAATTAAAATGCAGCCTTATTAATGAGTAAAACGTTCGAATGTTAAGCGCACCATTTACGCGTGGCTGGGAGCAGGTGTAGATTTCTTGCGTACCAACTAACATTTGGAAAATACAAACATTTTAATGAATCCGAAAATTTACGCCATAACCACTTTACACACGATTTACACAAAAATTTGTTCTGCTCGTGTTTCGTGAATGAGACCCAATGGGTACAAAAACTCTTCACATTTTTAGTTCAACAGAAAAGACAACATACAAAGAAAGTACACAGGTACTTTTGGGGGGCAATTATATTTCATGGAGTTTAAAAAAAAATATCTTGATTTCTCACAACTTATGTGCTTCTTCTGGGTGAACTGCAGCGCTAATATAAGAATGAACACATTGTAGACCATTGGCCAAGGTCAGAATTTTTGTTAAATAATACATCAAATTTTATATCGATATACCTCGGAAACCCTTGGAATATACGATAATTTTGTGATTCGCTTTGTGTCTTTTTTTTTTTTAAAAAAGCTTGATGTTGGTCTCTATTCACTGTCATTTTTTTGTGCAAAAGAGACGATGGCTGGATCCGAAATCACCCCCATACCCTTAAAGGTAATTATTTGAAGTGACAGACAATTGTAGTGGTGTCCGAAACCATAGTGGACATTATCGAGTGCACTCATTCAATCCCACATTGAACCGCAACACAGAATGTACAGCCAATATAAGTCTGAATTCGCTCACTTGTTTTTTACCCCACAGCAAGTTAAAGGAGTAGTTCACTTTTCCAAAAACTTTTGCTGAATTTACTCACCCCAATGTCATCCAAGATATCCATGTCATTCTTTCTTCAGTCGAATAGAAATTGAGGTTTTTAATGAAAACATTCCAGCATTTTTCTCCATATAATGCACTTCAATGGGAACCAAACGGTTCAAGGTCCAAAAGACAGTTTCAGTGCAAACTGTTGAAAGGGCTTTAAAAGATTCCAGACGATGAATAAGGGTCTTATCAAGTGAAACGATCGCTCATTTAATAAATAAATAACAAAGTTTAAAGGTGGAATACCTAAGATTTTTGCATTAAAATATCCCAAAATCACAAGGCCAGTGTTATATATTTAGTTAAGATGATAACTTACAATATTCCAAATCTTTTAAACAATGTTTAAATCACGAGAAAATTGAGATTTTAACCAAGGAAACGGGGCGTGTGAGCAGGGGTGAGCTGGGAGTCGCCAGTCAATCGCGTCATATCCGCGTTACCTCGGTTTCCGCTCGTACTACGTGTAGTCCTGGACAAATGAGGAAGTTGTAGTTGTGCGTTTGCGTCTCTGGAGCAAAAACGTCAGCTTGTTTTGCGCATTTGTCGGAATGTGAACTGTTGGCTGTAAAGAGGGTCGCACACCGGACGAGAAGCGCAGCGCCACGTCTAGGACAACTCCAGTATCGCACACCGCACGCACTTTCTCATCAGTATATGGCCAGCAATATTGTTATGTTTAATGACATTAAAAGGAAGACAGTGTCTGTTCTATGTTATGATTGTACTGTACAATTAAATACAATCGTTGCTGAGTCTGCAGTCTGAAAACTTTACCTCAGAGCATCCATTAACTGAATGAATTGAGAATATCACCTGAAAAATCTAATAACATCAGTAATTGTCATTCAAGCAGCTGATTTCTGTAAATGAATACAAAACTAAATGCATATTGCAGCATAGGGCGAAGTCAGGATCCATTAGCAACGATTTGACTTCAAACCCTCTCCACCATAGCTTCGTCCAGTGACTCGTACAGTAACATCTGTGATAACTAATTTACTTTTAAACCTGACTTTTCTTGTGGCTATTTCAGTTTAATGAAAAACAAGCATGTCATTAAACGCAACATTTATAGAAATCAAACTTTACCTCATCCATGACAACTAATTTTCATCTGACTGATTTATCCACGGTGGAGTTGAAAACAACAGTTCCCATCATTTCGCGTTCCTCCACGTCGTCATCAAGCAAAGCCGTTGTTATTGTTTTGAATGTAGCGCCCTCTAGCGACATGCCAATCTTAGGTATTGTAGCTTTAAGTTTTATAAGCTCGAATGCTCGCCTTGATCTGTTCTGTGACGCATGTTTGTGACACTCCTGTTCGAACTCGTTCATCAAAATGAACAAATCTTTTTCCGAGTCAATTGGTCAATTAGTTATTTTCGTTCGTTGAATGAACCAAATGACTCGGAAAAAGATTTGTTCATTTTGTAGAACAAGTTCGAACAGGAGAGTCACAAACGTGTGTCACAGAACAGAGCAAGCGCAACATTCGAAGCTTATAAAACTTAAACTTTGTTATTTATTTATTAAATGACTGATCGTTTAGCTTGATAAGACCCTTATTCATCATCTGGAATCATTTAAAGCCATTTGAACAGTTTGCAGTTTGCACTGAAACTGTCTTTTGGACCTTGAACTGTTTGGTTCCCAGTAAAGTGCATTATATGGAGAAAAATGCTGGTATGTTTTCATCAAAACCTTAATTTCTTTTCGACTGAAGAAAGAAAGACATGGACATTTTGGAAGACATGGGGGTGAGTAAATTATCAGTAAAAGCTTTTTTTTAAAAAGTGAACTACTCCTTTAACTATATTAGTGGACTAACAGTAGGGAATAGTGATTGAGGGTTTAGGGGTCATTTAGGATTCAGCCATTGTTTAAAAGTGTTCCTTTTGTGGTCCATAAAAAAGAGTAGTACGGCACCAGAAAGAGTAATTTATGACTTTTCATTTTAGGGTGAACTACCCCTTTAATGGCAGGTTCCATTGTAACAACTTACCATTTATAGTGTGACAGCATGTCTATCCACAAATCGACTTTCAAAAATAAACCTGTCCTGTGAAATATTACAGTGGAATATAAGAACCATTTAGTTAGCCTATAAAATAATCAAAATGGACAAAATGTTCCATTCCACTTACTTTGAAACTTTACTGCATCTATAGTGTTTGTGCTTCACTGAAAGGAAGTAGCTCACACAAGGTCAAAATTCAAAGAAATGCAAAACAGTAATGCAACATCTGAGAGATACTCAAAATGCAAAAATATGTAAAGACAAAAGGTGTTGTTAAATGTAGAGGACATTTTTTTCGATTGCTGTGATTGATGTGTTATAATTGCTATCTATATTTGTCCGAGTGCCAGCTTAAAATACACACATCAGACGTGATTTACAATGGAATGTGCCCAACGGCGCAGCTCATTAAGTGACTTTGAGCATTCCACAGCGTCAACATCACCATGACAACAGAAAAGGCATCTTTTAGGACAATAGTGTCCTAGGCAGTGAATGAGGTTTCAGAACGTCCCTCGTGTGCACTCTGATCCTTCTAATGCAAAACTGTCTTTCCACAGCGTAATCCACGAAGAGGGGGTCTGAACCCCAGCCGGCCGTATACAAAACACAAAAGAGAGCAGCACATTTGCATTATCCATAATTACAGGGGTAGATTTTTTGTAGGTGGGTGGGATAAGGGGGCATTTTCTTCTAGCATTGCTTTGAAGAATGTAAATTGTCCAATTGTCCAATATCTATCTATCTATCTATCTATCTATCTATCTATCTATCTATCTATCTATCTATCTATCTATCTATCTATCTATCTATCTATCTATATCTATCTATCTATCTATCTATCTATCTATCTATCTATCTATCTATCTATCTATCTATCTATCTATCTATCTATTCCATCATCTATCCATCTATCTATCCATCTATCCATCCATCCATCCATCCATCCATCCATCCATCCATCCATCTCTCAACGCATTTTTGCAAACTTTTGCAAAAGTGTGAATATCCAACGCACATGGCACCCTTTAGCGCCAAATGAGACGGTTAAGTCTTAGGTATGGGGTAGGGGTAGGGTTAGACCACTAGGAGGCGCCTTCTGCCCGATTTATTTTACGTCTCATTTGGCGCTAAAGGGTAACCTGGCCCTAGCCATATGATTGGATAAGCCACTTGTCTGTCATCTTTATCAACGTGCTATTTCAACCACTCACACCGAAGCCAACCTGTGACGCTGATGAGAGCGGCGCAGGAAAAACAAAACAGAACAGCCGACGAACGACGACAAGCCCTCTTTAGCCGAACGACTTACAGAACTCGGTTTAACATTGTTACAAGTTCAGGTAAGATCATGTTGGATATGCAGTCAGTGCGTTCGCTTGATCGGCAGACTCGAAGATGCTGGCTCTGGCAAATTTTAGAGGATGGCAAAAAGCAGAAAAGGAACCGCTTTCTGAACAATCATCAGTCACTTTGTCACTACGTCACATCTATGAAACTCCCACCCTGCGTCCTGATTGGCTAAACCATAAAGTTGGTTGGAGAAATCACTCTCAATGGAAGAGGTTCCAGATGGATGTGAGTGAAGCTAGGCGAGAGCTCAGCGGAACGACATTCATCTGGCTAGGGCCAGGTTAGCTAAAGGGTGCCATGTGCGTTGGATATTTACGCTTTGCAAAAGTGTCAAAATATGGCGCTTTGGGATGAGAAGCGATGTATCTGTCTATCTATCTATCTATCTATCTATCTATCTATCTATCTATCTATCTATCTATCTATCTATCGGCTTCATAAGATCCTGAGGGTCATGCACAAAAAAATATAAATTAGTTCAATATAATTAAAGGACAACTCTGGCGCAAAAAGAGTTATAAAAGAGTTATAAAAAAAATAGTTTTATCTCTAAAAACAGTTTAGCCTATAATGCTAGTATAACGCTCAGTATATAGGGCATAGAGTAATGACAAATAAAAATTGTTTGTTATTACCACTAACAAGGCTCAAAATAGCCCCACAGTAACACGGTAGCATAATAAGGGTCCCTACATTCAAACCGAGGCATTGAGAACTTTGTCAGTGTCCATACAGTTTAATAAGAAGATATTTTATACACAGAGTACAACTTTGCGAATACAGGAAGAAGCCATCTTTGAAATATAGTCTCTACCAGTCGATACTACGAACGCGATCCAAGTGCGCTGAACTGTGCAGAATCTCATATAGTCCGTTGTTTCCGGAAGAAACACAAACACGAACCATTTTCTTGTCTTCAATATGTACATGTTGCCTACTGGTCACAGCTCACTTTATCAACTTATTCACATCTCACGAGTGCACTTGGATTGGTGATCGTAGATCGACTGGTAGAGACTATATTTCAAAGATGGCTTCTTCCTGTATTCGCGAAGTTGTCTCTGTGTATAAAATATCTTCTTATTAAACTGTATGTTTGTCCTTTAAATAAATAAGGCTGATTCCTAATTCACTTAAATAACTGCAGTGTATCATGAAAACAAATATAATTTTATCACTAATCGCCATATGTTTTGTATTTTTAAAACACAACGAAATGTAACAATGTACAATTCAATATACCAGCAAGAGATTCATTCAACAAAACTACAGTCAGCATGTAGCCAAAATGAGATTTCACAATTACTTTCAGCTTTCAGTCAATACTAACAAAATATGTGGAAAGAATTTGCATGAATGAATTTCAGTTATTTAGTATTATCATCCAGTATTGTAATTGCACATTATGAATCATGACAACATTTTTGTAATAGGATTCAAACAGAGCTATCCAGCAATTGCATGTAATAACTAAGAGAAAGCAGAAGGACCAATTACGTGCATGGCTGGACATTAACTGCCCTCCTGAACCAAGATTAAAAAGCAATTACAGCATGTTAAGTATAGTACAGAGTTCATTTTAACTCTGATTAGTGATTCTTGACACTCTAAGGTCATTCATATTCACTTTTAAAGGAAATTCAGGGAAGATAATACTAAGAAATATGGCCCCAAAACCTCTTAGTGTTGACCTCTGCTAGTTTATGTTCAGCTTGGGTAAGCAAAGTAAATTACACATCTTGTGAACAGTGAACAGCACCTCCAAACCCTGTCTGCAAAAGTGAGCAGAAAATCCCTAACATCAGGTGTACAAACATATTAAGACCTTTGAATTTTGAGCCAGAGGGATAAGCACTTTGCAGCCGTGCACTCGTTGGTGTCCGCGGACCCTGCAGTTTAAATAGACTTGGTTTAAATGGCTTAAAGTGAGCACTCAGAGGGACCTGACATGGCTGCAGCTACAGTAATAATGAGTTTGAAAAGCTGTGGAAATGAGTGGAACTGAGAGAGTACCCCAGTTTAAGTGCTAGAGGGGTATCCACTGCTTAGTATGTGTGTTGGAGAAATATTGTGTCAAACCAAACAATGTTTATTTACACTCACCTAAAGGATTATTATCTGTTTAATTTCTCATTAATGCAATTATCTAATCAACCAATCACATGACCGTTGCTTCAATGCATTTAAGGGTGAGGTCCTGGTCAAGACAATCTCCTGAACTCCAAACTGAATGTCAGAATAAGAAAGAAAGGTGATTTAAGCAATTTTGAGCATGATTGTTGGTGCCAGAAGGGCCGGTCTTGAAAGTTTCACAAGAATGGTGTGAAAAGGGAAAAACATCCAGTATGTGGCAGTCCTGTGGGCAAAAATGCCTTGTTGATGCAAGAGGTCAGAAGAGAATGGGCTGACTGATTCAAGCTGATAGAAGAGCAACTTTGACTGAAATATCCACTCGTTACAACCGAGGTATGGTGGATGAGGCTACAACCTTGAGGTGGATGGGCTACAACAGCAGAAGACCCCACCATAGAGTTGGCAGAGTCAGAATTTGGCGTAAACAGAACATGGATCAATCATGATTTGTTACCATTGTGTAGGCTGGTGGTGGTGGTGTAATGGTATGGGGGATGTTTTCTTGGCACACTTTAGGCCCCTTAGTGCCAAATTGGGCATCGTTTAAATACTATGGCCTACCTGAGCATTGATTCTAACCATGTCCATCCCTTTATGGCCACCACGTACCCATCCTCTGATGGCTACTTCCAGCAGGATTATGCACCATGTCACAAAACTCGAATCATTTCAAAGTGGTTTCTTGAACAGGACAATGAGTTCACTGTACTAAAATGGCCCCCACAGTCACCAGATCTCAACCCAATAGAGCATCTTTGGGATGTGGTGGAACGGGGCTGCGTTCCCTGAATGCGCATCCCACAACTCTCCATCAACTGCAAGATGATATCCTATCAATACGGGCCAACATTTCTAAAGAATGCTTTCAGCGCCTTGTTGAATCAATACCACATAGAATTAAGGCAGTTCTGAAGGGGCAGGTCTCTCTGTAGGCAAGGGTGTGGTTAGCTTTTGCTTGCTTACATCACAGGGCACCACAAATTCCAATAGGGAAACTCAACTGCAGTAGCCACCGTTCAGACCTGAAGAGGGCAGCATTCAGACCTTTTTACAATATATATTGTAGAATTAAAAGCAGCACTATGTAACTTTTTTAACCTTTATAATATTTTTCCAAAAGCCTTGAGACGGTACATCGACTTACAATTGGTTGAATGACAGGTCTGCCATAGCCTGACGTGTCTGTATCGCTTTTACTGGCACTCTGTATCTTTCGGAGTGCGGGTAGGAACCCAAGCACAAAAAGAACTACAAAATTCGACTGCTTTACGGCATATCACTTCCCCCACTTCCTCAAATTCCGATACAAGAGCTCAACAAGCGTTTTTTTTACCTCTGTAAGTTTTCATGGCTGAAGCAGCAAGTGAAACCAAGAAGTCAAAGGTTTTGTCAGAGGACAGTAGAAAGAGAAAAAGGTGGCTAAATAAAAGGCCGGGCGAGAGATCAATATTGGTCCAGCTTTAGCTTGCTGGCGTGACCCAAAGTAGGAGGAGGGGTGCCCGACCGATCCAAGGTCCTCGCTCCTAAAGGTAAAATTTTTGGGGTATGCCAAAATGAGCGAATGATGCGAATGAGTGATTTTTTTATACTAATTCTATTTTAAAAGCATTCATTTGTAATACTACTCCACAAAAACGTAACTAAGTCCCCAGAGTCCGGTACGGTGCATCAATCTTTCCCCGCCTAGCAAATGTGAAGTGCATCAGAAACAGAGCGCGTGGGCGATCAGTTTACTGTTGGTAATGTGTTGTGTAGCTTCGTCCCTCGCCGCATTCAATGTAGACAGCATTACTTTCTTTTGAGGTCGCTTAACACAGAGCATCCCCGTAGAGCCCGGGCGGGCAGCTCGCGCCAGCTCGAGACGTGAAAATATTACTGATTACTGAGTTTGGTAGGGGCTACATTCTTGCAAGTAAATAATACATAATTAGACAGACAAAATAATTGGTCAGGGTAACTATCCTATGTCTGCAGGCTGATAGTCATGTTTGTTATTTATTTTCTGGTGAGAGTGTCTTGCCTCAGGCTATAATGCAAATCGATTTTTCAAATTTGCAGACTGATTGCAGCTTGGTATTTTAATATTTGCAGCTTGGTATTTTAAAAACAGTAGCCAATAGTTTAATGTTACTATAAAGACGCTGGCTTGTAAACGTGAGCTACGCAATCTTTTGATGTTTAAAAAAGCCCATGAAACTATATTTATAAGACATGCTGAAATATGCCAATGTACCTGGGATGAAGACATTTCACACGCAACACTGGAGTCTGCCCAAGATGTGAGAACTCCTTCCTTCAGAGTTCGAGGGTATTGCTTGTCAACAGATGCACACGTGTATTCACCATGACAGATTTTACGACTGTAGTAGAAGACAATATCTGTTTCCCAACTGTCAGGGGGACCCCAAAGCAAAATTTCTAAAATAATATAATGCTGCTTTAAAACACTTTACCCAAACGTCCAAATTCAATGAACAGCAATAATAAAGCCCCAGTCTTAAAGATCATTAACAAAAAAAAAAAAAGAAAAAGATGAAATGTATTTTGAAAATATGTTGCATACCTGTAACTGAAACAGGTATGCAACATATAATAGCCTATACAAACACCATATTTATTTTTATTCAGTTTGCACATTTTCGAGTTGTAAAAAAACAATCTAAAAAAATATTTCTGATTAAACTGTTTACCTGAAAATGTCACAGTTATGGGATTTTAAAATATGTGGCAAAGCAAATAAAATGCAGAAACTGTTACTTAATAAAAGTTTTATTTAATTTAATTTATCTTCCCAGAAAATTTATAATTTTGAAAATGTTGTGGAAAAGAAAATACACATAAAAAAAATGTTATTTAGCAAGAAAACTGACAAAATGTATTTATTTTCCAAATGAGAAATAAAATAAAGATATATGTGACATATAACATAAAAAAATGTAGGCCTATCATAAATGCCCAATGTGACATATATGTAACATTTAGGATCTTTAAGAAATGGTTGTATTTGAAAAACAACAGCAGAATCATGTTTTAAGTGGTCAATTTAGTCTGTTTATATGCCCCATACTTTTCCTATAAGGGGAAATTGGTCCAGGGTTCTCTTATGGGTTATATTAACGATAGGCTATAAGGTAATGAAACACAGATCTGTGAAATTCACCTGTGCGAAAATGCCTAATCCTGGAATTACAGTCGCCTATAAATATGACCAGCTAAACTCTTACACGAGTGTGATTGCATTGTTATATAATAATATTTGTAGCATGGACACTAATTAAAGTTTTAAAGGTTCCCCTCTTCCATTCTCGAGTTATAGTGGTCGTTCTAGTTTGTGATTTCGCGTTCCTGCTAGTGCACGTAGATGTGGCGCGCGCTCTCACTTGATTAGGGGAGGAGGGTGACGCACGCACGTCACGGAGTGCGTGGAAAAGTTTGCGTGTTGGTGTCCCCTGTTTATCTCTTGTGAGAGGATCCCGCTGGAGCTTAACATCGACTGAAATCAGGTAAGGCAAGTTTATTAACAGGTGCGAGAATAAATAGGCCTATTGCAAAGGATATTTCATTTGTTGCACAATTCTTGATTTCAAAGTGTATCACTCTAACTCTCATCCATCATACATGGGCATGAGTAATGACATGGTAAATTATATAGTGAGAAACTACATGTTTTAATCCTATTTAATTACGTTTACAAAAAGAAAAAAGAAGTTATTTGAAGCAAAACACCTCTGTCTTTTCTTTATTTCTGTAACAGTTAGGCTATATAAGGCGCTCATTAAGGTAACAAATGTGTAAATAAGAAATAGCAGAATGTTACATTTGGAATAATAATATAGAAATAATACTGAAATATTAAAATACAATAAAATACTATATATATATATATATATATATATATATATATATATATATATATATATATATATATATATATATATATATATATATATATATATATATATATAAACTGCAAATAATTAACAAGTTACCAATGATGGCAAGTTTTTGTCCTTTCACTCCTCTGCAATAATTATCTGCAATATTCTGTGAAATAGTGGAATAATTTCATTTAACTTTATTTAGTGTGTTAACCAGTGAGCAATTGTGTACGTTTGGGCTCTTCTCAGGCACACGAGAGAAGAGTCGCTCAGGGCAGGGGCTAGTTTGTTCTCTGAAGTCTGTCTATTCAGGCTGCTGCCGCTTTTCACAGAGAAATAGGTCGAACCTCTTTACATTGTGACCCAACTTGACTGGGAGCGGGTAATTGGCAAATCCAGAGAGACTCAAATACCCTGCTGAGACCCTAATATCAGACACAAGCTTTACATGAACACCACAAACATGCTCAAGTACAAATATACTGTAACAGTTCTTCTTTTTATGCATGCAGCACAGCAAACCCCTAAATAACTATGAAACGAGATTTGAGATGAGAAAAATGGAAAAATGGTTAGATCTTCACTGTTAAAAATTGTTTTGGATGTCAGCCTACAATGTGCTTCAGTTGGTGAATTCTAAATTGAATACAAGTCAGAAGTATTAATTGATATGACCATTCAGATAAGAACTACATGTATATAATATTTAATTAAAGGAATACTTCACAAAAACATGCATATTCAGATGTCTCTGACACTCATGTTGTTCCAAACCTGCAGTCTAACTTTCTTCTTTAGACATTTTGAAGAATGTCTCAACTGTTTTTTATCAATGAAAGTCAATGGAGTCCAAAATAACGTTCAAGTCATACGGATATAAACGACTGGATTGCTCATTGGCTCATTGAAGCCTCTGGAAGAGTTCCAGTGGCCATCTTACGATTCTCTACCAACAGAGGGCATCATTGACTTATAGCCAAACATTGCCCTAAAATCACCCGATTTGAAGCCGATCATTTATGCATGAATCGTTTTTCAGATATACTGTAAGTACATTAAAGGGTAATTCCACTGGTGGAGACATGAATATGTATTGTAAGTGGGTCATAGATGTAGTAGAATAGTATCATAAATTTCTAATTTGGATCCTTATTGGCCAATAAAAGGCAGAAAATGACTTTTTAGTGCTTGTGGATTGTAGCCAACAATACCCATAGTGCATTACAATGCTCAGAAAGCCACTCCCACTACTCCGCCCATCAATGTAGACTAGAGTTGAGCTCCACTCTACGCTACTGCCTGGAAATCATTTCGTAAAATAAAATCATATAATGCGCGTTAATATGATATGACGACGTAAGAGCGTCAAGGCGGCACCTGCGCCATCAGTCAATGTATTGGCGTGACTCTATGTGGGCTTTCGACAATCGCCACACTTACTTTGATGTTTAATTTTTCACTTGAAATGCAGCCAATACCTGGAGCGTTTTGACTTCGGCATCCTCATTAATCCCCTCGCTATTGGACGTTCTGGGAGTCTGCCGCATATTGATAGCGGCTTCCTGATGACCTCGAATTAGTTAAAATCTCCAGGAATCTAGAGCGAGTGAGCAAGAGCGCACATGCGAAACAGATCCGAACTGTCTCCAAACCGTATAGTGCAGCGCACAAGTGGAGAGCGGAGACTTTGCATGTTTGCGACACCAAAATTTTCGTTCTTATTCTGGTCTGGTTATTACCGTTTACGTCAGAACCGGTTCCCTGCCGCATTTCGGTACTCAACCCTATCCATAATCTGTCTGCGTATTCAGTACCTTTGTCCATATTTTTCAAAAAGCGTTGAAATCAAACGCACTGGCACTGATCTGTGATTGGTCTGTTCAGCATTAGGCCCAACCCCTCTGAGCGGGTTTGAAAGGGTGGGAACTGGAGCTTGTAGTCTTACAGAAACCCCCCCCCCCCTTACACTTCCTCCTACAATGACGTAAAATGGCGATTTTTTTGCGTCATTGTAGGAGGAAGTGAAAGGGTAAATAGCGGGATTTCTCTCGTCTCAGGGGAAAATGAGAGAGTTGACACGACCATTCAATGGTATAACTGGATACCTAACAATGAAAATCTTATTGCAAATGGGTTGAGTGTCCCTTTAATTGATACTTCGGACATTTTCTGTAATGTTTATGATCTTTTTGAGCAGAATAATCAATATATAGAAATAGTCAAGATGGGTGTGTCTACAGCACACTACCGACACACAAGTAACTGAACTAACGTGAAATAGATTTATTTATGTATTATGCAGGAAATATTAAGTATGAAAATACATGGGATTTTTACCAGAAATTGATTTGAATATGCATTAACGATTACAATACATACAAAACCTTATAGAGGGTATGCGTGTGACGTCACGTCGCTGGAGTGACTGCGGTTACACCCACTGAGTGGCAAAAAGACTAAGTGGCAGGATTGGTTTTTAGTGTGAAAATCTGAGGTATATTTTTACAGACTGATGAAAGCTACAGAACAGGGAAGCAAATGCAATCACTGCAATTCACAGAAACAACTGGAAAGGTGGATTTGCAGTTATCATTTTGTGTCAATATGCTGAATTTTGGGGTAAAATTATGCACTAAATATTGTATTGTTATATGTGTTCAACTCGTATATGTCTGCATAATTTTTAAATACACTGACAAAAAAACTATACAAGTTTTAGGGTTGGACAATAGGATGATATATTGATATGGATGATATGACCGATATAAAACTCTGACTCATAATATTTTCTCAAAAAACGTCTGATGATTTTCTATTAATTCAATAGAATGTCAGGGAATACTGAGAGAAAACCAATATGGTGGTGCAGTGGCTTCACTTTTTATGATGTCATGATGAGCAATCTAGTCATATAGATCAGTGGGACAAAATAAAGTTGAAGCATTTTTTTGTGTTCCACTGTCACCATTATGTTCTGTTTGTTTTCATTACATCCACATTTTCAAAAATATGATCATTATTTTAACTTATCTGAATAATTCAAGCAATTTCAAATTCAAATTATACAAGATTCAGCTAGATAATTTTTTTTTTAAATGCACACCCAGTTTGTTTATAGGGTTTGTTCATTCAAAAAAGAAGAAGAAAAAGTCATAATATAGTCACTCTAATGTTCCAAACCTGTATTAGTTTCTTTCTTCTATTGAACGCAGAAGATATTTTGAAGAATGCTGGTAACCAGACAGTTGACGTTAACCATTGACTACTATAGTAGGGAAAACAATACTATAGAAATCAATGACCATCTGTCATCTGCTTACCAACATTCTTTAAAATAAACTCTTTTGTGTTCAACAGAACAAATGAACTGGTTTGAAACATGAGGGCGAGTAAATATTGACTGAAATTTCATTTTTGGTGAACAAATCCCTCAAGACAAGAGAGCAATAAATCCACTTACAGGACAAAAGAATTATCTAAGAAAATGTGCAGAAACTACTCAGTTTGTTGGGTTCAGTCATCATTAATCTCTATCATTATGTCCTGAAGCCATTCAACTGCCTCGATGCACATAAAAACAATATAAACCTGTAATCCAATTTATCAACATCTATCTAAACTCCACATTTCTCTGTACGGCTGCCGCCACCGGCAGATTTTCTCCTAGGTAATGTCTGTGTTTGGATTCTTGCAACGTCTTAGGGATAAACTCCTTTATGTGATTCGTGCTGTGGTGAGAATGGATTTAGGATGATTTTGTATAAGTCAGTGGGCAGTGGAGACTGTGTTTCTCAGTAAAGACAGAGTTAATCCCATGAGGCACTAGGGCTGAGTGCCCACTTAATGTCTATTTAACATTTAGCCAGTCTTCAAGTGCAGGCTGTTCATTATATATCTCCAAGTGCAGGCAGTCTTTGAGAATGTTGATAAATTTTCTCTCTTTTATTTAGTCAAAGTTCAAGTTCAAAGAGTAAAATTGAAACTAATCCGTCCATTGTCCTAGTGTAGTGTAGGTTTCTATGGGGCTTTGCTGTGCAGTTGCTATATTGCAGTTGAATAAAGGGTGATAGCGGTTGTTAGGTGGTTGCTTATAATGACCCACATCAATTTTAATTGAAGGTAATACTTTTTGTACAATATAGCATGTTCATGAAGTTACACCATCACAACTCAGTAATCCACTTATCCAACATTTTAGTTAATTAGTTTAGGTTAGTTTAAAGGGTAATTCCACCTCTGGAAAGATGAATGTGTATTTAAAATGGGTCATTTATGTAGAAGAAATGTGAAATTATTTTTGAATTTGGGACTTTGGGACTTTTGGGACTTTCTAGACTGAGGAAAGCCAGAAAATGTACTTTTTGGCTTATGTGGATGAAAGACAACAACTCCCAGAATGCACTTGCTTCACTGCCCTAGGAGGCCACGCCTACAGAGCGCAGTAGTTAAACAACAGTCTAGACTACTGTAACTAGTGAGTCTGCCCGAAAATGTTTCGAGATCGCCCAAAATGTTCGGGATTCAGGCTTTTGTGTTCAACAGTCGCCATTCATCATGTTTACTGTGGCGAGCAGGACGAGCGAGGGCCGTGTGGAGAACGGCAGCGAGGCCGGTGGAGTGATTACGATGAGCGACACCTGTGAGACTTAAGTTACCGGTCTCGTATCTCTCACGGAGGAGCGGGAATTTTCTTAGCAATGTTAAAACGGACATCAACCGATCACTTTTTTAGTGTTCATGTAAACACTACATTCAGATTCACCAATCAGAATGAATTCAGTTAGATTGCAACAAAAGCGGAAACAAAAACTTTCTTTTTGAAAAAAGCGACTGCAGAAAGCAAAAGCTGAATCCCGAACATCGAACTGTCGGACATTTCCGGGAAAAACAGGATGGTAACCCCTAAAGTTACTACTCGGCGTTCTCCACAGAAAAAGAGCCTGTTAGCTTAGCTTCCAAAAAAAGATGGCTGACACTATGTGTTATCTCAATCCTCCATATTCCGTGTTCAGTACCTTCATCCATATTTTCTAAAAGTTTCTGCCGGTGAAATCAAACGCACTGGCACTGATCTGTGATTGGTCTGTTAGCTCATTAGGCCCAACCCCCTATGGGCGGGTTTGAAAGGGTGGGAACTAGTGTTTGTAGTCTTTACAGAAATCCCCTCCTCTTACACTTCCTCCTACAATGATGTAAAATGGCGATTTTTGCGTCATTGTAGGAGGAAGTGAAAAGGTAAATAGCAGATCTCTCTCGTCTCAGGGGAAAATGAGAGAGTGTTGCACGACCTTTCAATACTGGGTTTCTAACAATGGAAAGACTAATGCAAATGGATGGAGTGTCTATGTAGTTTTCTGGGTTGCAACCATTGCTGGAGCGACTGAGAAGGGTCCGCTGTCATTACACATTACAAGTGCGCTGAGAAGGGAGAAGAGAGCGGCCTCTAGAGGCAAAATAAAAATCACTGACGCCTCGTGGTGTTTGTTTTGATACCTTTTGTATTGCTGCTGCACAGAACAGGACACTTGAAACGGTATGTTATACAGTACACTACCATATGTGCTTTCATATCATTATGAAGTAATTAATTTGTTGACTAGATGCTGCAGTGACAGAGAAAGAACTGCTTTTCATGATTTTCAAGCGAAATCTTGCTTTTACATATGGCTTTCTCTCAGACAGGTCTGGTGTATAGTGCTGACAGTGTCCTGCTGTGGGCTTCACAGTCAGAGCTCTGTGTCCACTGGGGCCTGTTAGGGAATTCCCTCCAGGACAGTGAGTGTTAACAATAAAGAGGCTCTCTATTTGTCATTATTCATAAGAATATGAATCATCATTGAGCCTCTCTTTCCAGAGCGTTTGTGAAAAGTGGTTATTATCTTGAGATTTGGTGTATTTAGTTCCTTAGTATGGTCTGCATGTTCTGTAGATCTCTGGTTTTGAATGCTGGATGTCAATAATATTTTTGTCTACTGTTGGGTGTTCTGAAGGCTGGTTTTGCAGCATTCTTCCTTCACATCTGAGGTCTCTAATCTTGAGCGCAGCTTGATATATCCACAAGACGTATTTGCAAGTATTTGTGTGTAAAGAGTTAGGTTTCCCACAAAGTGTTTAAAGTGCAAAGGTTCTGATCCAGCCATTTAAGAAAAAAAATCTGTCAGGCAGTTAAGCTATGGCTAAATTTAGACTTTGTCAATTGTTTTGACAGGCAAATAGATTTGTACATCATTCGCATAACAATGGAAGAAAATTTTTTGTTTTTAGAAAATGGACCCCAAGGGAAACATGTATTGAGAAAACAGCATGGGGGGCCAATATGGACCCTTGGGTACGTACAGTATTAACCTTTGAGCGGCAAACTCTGGGAAATTCATTTCTGAACTTCTATGATTTGTTTGCTCAACAACAACAAACATAATTAAAGCTGCAAGCAGTGATGAAAAGGGCCCTCGCACCCAGTGCTATTTCCACCCAATAGCTTTAGGAAGCATACGAATTTCGTACACGTATGTGAAACCTCAGCGAGAGGCGCACTCTGTTGAACTTTTATAGGTGGCGCCATCTAAGCCATTTTGCCCCACCCAATTCTGAAACACATATCAGATGTAAATTTTCGCCAGTTCTGACGCATGTGCAAATTTTCGTGAGTTTTCATACATGTTTAGGCCCTCAAAAATGTGATTCATTGATTTACTGGGATGGGGTTCGATTCCCTGCAGTGCCCATGTTTTTTGTAGCATCTACTTAAAAGTAATATTTGATTTATATTCATTTATAAACTCAGCAAAAAAAGAAACGTCCTACTGACTTTCAACTGTTTTTTTCTTTCAGTAAACTTAATGTGTGTAAATATTTGTATGAACACTAAAAGAGTCGACACCATAAGACAAACTAAAAATGTTTCACAGACATGTGACTAACAGAAAGAGAATAATCTGTCCCTGAATGAAGGGAGGCTCAAAATCAAAAGTACCAGTCAGTATCTGGTATGGCCACCAGCTGCTTGAAGTACTGCAGTGCATCTCCTCCTTATGGACTGGACCAGATTTGGCAGTTATTGCTGTGAGATGTTACCCCACTCTTCCACCAAGGCACTTGCAAGTTCCTGGACATGTCTGGGGGGCCCTATGGCCCTAGCCCTCACCCTGCAATCCAACATCTTTCTTTGCATCAGCATCTTTCTTTGGGTGTTTTTCACAGTCGGTAGACAAGTCTCTTTAGTGTCCTGCGTTTTTAGAACTGTGACCTTAAGTTCCTACTCTCTGTAAGCTGTTAAGGTCTTAAAGACCATTCCACAGGTGCATGTTAATTAATTGATTATGGTAAATTGAACATGCATGGAAAACATTGTTTAAACCCTTTACAATGAAGATCTGTAAAGTTATTTGGATTTTTATAACATTATTGTTGAAATACACAGTCCTGAAAAAGGGACGTTTCTTTTTTTGCTGAGTTTAGTATGAGTCCCTGATTACATGTTGCATGTTCTCTTGTTGCTTTTTTTTAAAGACAAACCATAAATTTTTGGAAGATAATTTATAATAAATATAGGAGGACTATGTCAAAGGATTTGTATTTGCACACTTCCTGCGACCAACAGGTGACGCTATTGCTATAGCCTATAACCAAATATGAGCATGGTCATGTGTTCAGGACAGGACTCTTATCGAACATGTGAAGTTTGGGGCAGATCGGACATTGTATGCTTGAGTTACTGCAGGCTGTCTGTGGTTGCCTAGCAACATCGGAACAGCCAAGCAATATTGAACTGTATGACATTCATGCACAAATCACCAAAAGGCTGAAATTGGGTGTACATTTGTCAGGCCGCCAAGGGCACTAGTTCATTCATGGCACAATGTTTGTTCCTGGTTTTGCACGTCATGATCCGTTAATAACGAAGAAATGTGAATGTTTCTCACTACATCTCGCAGCGATATTATTACTTCAGTGGCGAATTCAAATGTTTTCTGGATTTGGCTGTGTAGTGACATTGCTGATGGTAGCTAGAGCTGACTCAGCGCTCACATAGGGTCCCAAACTCGATAAACGGTCCAACATCCAAACAAACAACCACACAATAACGGTAGCTCAGTTTCATGCCGCTTACATTATATTTGCCATTTGATGTTGGGCAATGTTGTGCGTCACACCAGCGTCTCTTTATGACGCGGCTTGGAAGGTGACAGCGCCTACATGAATGACGAAATGTATGTCGGCAGGAAGAATGTGAACCGCAAACCGTTGAGCTCAGAATGCATACCGAAAACCAAACCGAAACCTCGATACCGAGACGGTCAATTGACGATGCGCGTCTCGTTACACCCCTACTATCCATGTCTATACCATACATACGAACTCCTACGAAAACGAATAAAATTTCCCTTTCAGTGTACCAACAGTCATTTTTACCATCAAACTCCTTGGAGTAAGTTTTACACTGATGTTCTGTCATCAAAGTGAGTTGATGGAAATGGGGTTGTGACTTCTCCCGCTGACCACAGCTAATGTAATTACCATCTCACATGGTTTCTGCTGCTTCCATGGCACTTCTCAGAGAAGGAAACAATTTTATAACGAATGCCACCCATTGAGCGAGAGAACAAGAAAGATCTGGGCTTGAAACATGCACACAATATACAAATACACACTCAATACAATCAGACACCCACTCCCAACAGCCCTGTACACTCTTTGCAACCTACTCGAAAACCGTCCTACCCATTGACAGGTATAATGGCCCACATTCCTCCAAAGTGCACATACTGACATGGTTTGCTGGCACTTGTAGTGTACTTTAGTCCAATTCAACCCATCTCACACGGCTCAACAGAGCTCTCACTGTGTGTCCCAATATAGAATAACCTTTCTCACTCACACTTCCCTCTGAGGCCACTCACGACAGTCTCAAAATAATCCCTTTTCCCCAGCCACCTACATACCCATATTGACAATGTTCCTCTTACACTGGAACATGAAGTAAATGTCGTTCCATTTGTCCCAAAGACATCCTCCTCCTCCTCCTCTCATCTTTGGCATGATTCATATGACTCAGTCAGAATCCATTAAGGGTACAGAAACAATAATTTGACAGTCACACTCTGGTTCAAATGAAAGACTGTGGATTCAGATGCTGTTTATCTCACATATTGCCCAATGGGAGCAACAAAAATGTCATCATCACAGAACAGGAGACGTATTAGGAACATGGCAGCTACTGTGAGATGTTTTTACAGGTTAGTGCAGGTTATTTGAGGTGTGACATGATTTATGTCAGATCAAGAAAGTTTCACTCTGCATTGATGTTAAAGTGTGTGAAAGGCGCCAAATGTTGCTTAAATTTTTTTTTTCCTTTCATGATTCTTTTTTTTTTTAAATCATTTTGGGTCTGTTCCCAGATCTGTTTCTTATCTATCAAGCTGAATAAGATTGATATGCTAATGAGGCTCCTCTCTGGGGTCCCTCTTCTGAATACTAATCTCAGGTAGCACCCCATGAAGTGAGTGTGTTCGCTCACAGCCACTCATCACCTGTATTCACTTTCCCGTCGGATAATAGTGATAAGCAGAAGCAGTAATTAAACATTTTTGCGTTATATTTCTAAAATTCCAAGCAAAATAGCCATATCTAAAATGAAGGAGAACAATTGTTTAATGTGCTTTACCACGATGCAGAGCCAAATATTTTTTTAGCCACATTAAAATATTATTCAGCTGAATGTTCAAACAGATATTTAGAATACTGTTCCTTCGTTAATGAATAGCTACACAAAACCAATGAGTAAAGTCTTAGGTTCAATCATGTAACCCTCTTTCCCTGAAGGAGGGAACGAAGACGTAGTCGACTGATTGGAATCACACTTAGAGAGCCTGTCATCTTTAATTACTATTAAAACGAGCCAATGTAATTGGCATGCGTGAAATGCGTTACACACTCCGCCCCTGCAGCATGGGTATAGAGTCAGCGGGTGTCCAGCAAATAGTGGCCTTTCAGTCACTCACGTTCGACGTAGCCGACGTGTCAACTGATTGGGATACCAATTAAAACGCCATCTAGTGCTGCCACCTTGCAGTGCCTAGACAAAAGCCTCCAGGTGGGGAAGGGCTTAGGCCAGGGAAGTCACTGCTGTTCCTACAGGACCACTGGGAAAGCATTCCCTGAACATGGTAGGAAGGGATGCTGTGGAAGCCATGTACTGCCCAAAGGGAGGTAAAGTGGAGAACACACATATGAACTGGGCCGATGACCGGGCAGTACAACATATGGAATGTCACTGAGGTGGCTCCAGCCTAAACATGGGGAGACTCAACCAAACAGTGGAAGACAGGCTCAGCCGCACGGATGCTCCGCCACCTCTGTTGCCGAAGGGTATGGAGGAACTCGACAGGGTTCAGCTAAAAGGAGGAACTCAACTGAAGCAAAAACTGAGCACGTTTCCAGTCCATAAGAGGGGAATGGCGCATCAAGCCGACACAACAAACTGGGCTTACTGTGAAACTGGATTCATGTGAAGGGACCCCACAGGAAGCAGCGGATCGACTAAGGTGTTGCCCAGCCCTCGACTCTAGAATATCTGTCGGCGAAGCACTCTGTGTCAATGCCCAAGCGGGAGCACACACTCATTTAAGAGGAAATCACCACCTAAGTGGACATCTTGGGAATTTCACCGAGATTAAGGCAGTCACTTTCAGTGGGCCGATCTCGCTTGGAAACAGCCTTTCCTCTCTGCTGATTTCCTTAACAGATAAGAGTGAGTCTGAGGTCCTAAGCCTTGCGTTCTCTGCACGTAAAACCGCAATGAAGCAGATGGACAGAGAAAGCCAGGGCTGGGTCTGCCTCCTCCAGGCAGCACTTGCAGGCTCAGCCACCAGGTCCCAGTTTAAAGGAGAGGTAGAGAACCTTGGGCACATATCCAGGCCGGGGTCTCGAGCTTGTGAGAGATAGCCGGCCTGAATTCCAGGCACAAGTCGTTGACTGAAAGCGAGCAAGTCCCTACCCTCTTGTAGAGACCATGCAAGCAGGATAACTGTTAAAAAATATAATTTTTAACTCACTGTCTGCAGTGGCTGAGGGGCGGTCTCTGTATTGCGGTAGTACCAGAGATAGGTCCAAGAGGATAAAGAGGGGCACAGGGATGACCCTTGCTCGCTCAGGAACCTGATGATCAGGACATGCTTCCCATACTTCTGCATATGATGTTTGTATCATATTGAGGGTGAAGCAACAGCCTACTCCAACCAACTTGCAGGAAAGAGGGCACTGAAATGACCGAACGAGAGACTCATTCAACAAATAGGTTCCACTCCTAACTCAGCGAAGCACAACTGCCTTATCTTAAGGGGTGCTTGCAGAAATGATGGTCACTACCACATGTCCTTGAACCTCTAAACAGAACCTCCCTGGCCAGTTTATTGAACGGGGTGCCATCATGCCCCGTCCCTGATTTGTATTCAGGGGATGTCAGAAAGACTGTCAGTTTCAGTTTCAGATTCAGTTTATTTATAAAGCACATTTAAAAATGGCCAATGGCAGACCAAAGTGCTGTGCACATAGAGAGAGAAACTAATTTAAAGCAGTTCAGAGCAGAATACTCATATTAAGCTAAAAGTGACAGAAAATAAATGGGTTTTAAGACAAAACTTGAACTCAGACAGAGAGGAAGTTGTTCTAATATAAAGTGGGAGCTTGTTCCAGAGTGTGGGACCAGCCACTTCGAAAGCACGGTCTCCCCTTGATTCTAGCCGGGTTTTAGGTATCTGAAGAAGTAGTTTAGTTTCAGATCTGTCTAGGGAACTAGATCTGGTTGGGTCAAAAAAGGGCACCTATGTTCCACTCCTGACTTAGCACAGTAGGTGCAAGCGACATGCATGCACAAGACAGGAGCACTGCTCAACACTAGATGTGATAATTCACTGAGCTTCAGGAGTATTTCTGCTCAACACCTGAGTGTGATGAACATCACTGAACTTGAGCAGCGCCAAGTGATAATGAATTGCAAACTGCTTTCTTAGAAGACTAACTGCATTTCTGCGGGACCCCGTGGTCAGCTGAGAGCCAGTGTCTATCCAAGGGATGTCCACTCAGACAGAAACACAACTGGCAGAGGGTCTAGTCCTGCAGGGGCAACAGCCCTGAAGTGGTCCCTGCCCAGCTGGACTGCCAGGGGATTTGATTCTCCACTCTCCTTGACCATAGCTGTCATGAGGCTCGTTGGCGGCTCCGAGGAGGTGATAGGCGAGTTGTGACGTGAGGGAAGCTTAGCGCAACGGTTCGCGATGGTGTCTTTTCAGACCAGAACCAGCTCGCTGAGCAGCGGTGGCTCAAAGCGAGGTGAACTGCCAACTCGAGGTAAGAAATACCAATGCAGTCGGTCAGTCGCACAGGCCTCAGTTAAAGCCTGCCCTTTGTACATGGCCCCTAAGTTGGTGTTAGTGGACCTGAAGGTCTGAACACGGGCTGAGAGTTTGGCGGCAGGCCAAGGTGATCTTTTATCACACAGGGCGTGCCGCTCTGCCATGGTCACCTCGGGACTTGATCATAAAACTAATGCTTAAGCGGTCTTCGAATGGAGGAAGCCAAGCGGCTGCATCTGCCATATGCCCCCAGGAGCCTCTGAATTTTCAGTGGGACCTTTTCTCACTTCTAGCACTACCCTACACACTCTTCTTGAAGAGATGTGTTGAACAAGTCCTTCTGAACTGAAAAAGAGACTCATTCTGTGGTGCAGAGATTACTCTCTCCCAGTTGACCTGAAGTCCTAACTGACTATGGAGAACTTGAAGGGTAGGACTTGTTGGGTAGTCTTGGAAGGGTAGGACTTGACTTGATACTGAGCACCATAAACGCCAGAACACAGAATGGTCTGTGGAGCAGAAGAATAGAGATCTGAAGTACTGTCCTTTTGGTCTGAACGCTGTAGGCCAACCTTGGGGATGGAGCATTTGAAAATGCTTTTCTGTGTAGTAATTGAATGGAAGCTTTCAGAAAAGGACCCATTTCAATTGACACTGGTCCAAGATGGCCATAACCCACCACATACAGTATCTAGGGTACAATGAAGTACGGGTTTATAGAAACCGGTCTTCATATAGGCTGGAGGAGAGGCTACATCACACTGATCTTAGGAGCATCTCAGCTCAACACCTATATGATGAAAATCCCTGAGCTGGGGCGAAGCCAAGCGAAATTAATTGCAAGACGAGTCTGCTTGTAGTTTGGGGCCAGCTGGAGCAGTAGGAAGCATCTTCAGGCTTACAAAACAATGTGGCAGGGGCCAGGGAACCACAGACATAAGCCGAGGTGGGGCATCGAGGTTGAGGGACAGGGGACCAGGCTCTAAAAGTGCACCTGTGTCGCGGACCGACCGCTCCACTGGAGGGATAACCTCACAACCCTTTGCCGCTCCTTCATCAAGGGTAGTGAGGGGGAAAAGCAATTCAGGCAGTTTATGGCAGAGAGAGGTGCCATCCACAACCTGGTAAGCTCTCCATGCACTTTGGGAAAGAAAGGCACTGGGGGGCGAGCTGAGAAGCAGCTTGGCCCACCCCGAGATTCCAATCCTCCAACCCGAGACTGAACGGGACACGGTGGAGGGTTCCACTCGAACCCTGCAGCCTCGGTGGCCCGTTTCAGCATTGCTGACATTTCTGGATCTGGCTCGGGCAATGTTAAACTCCCAGAGGAAGAAAACACAGTTGAGTCGTCATCTCCAGCGGCCAGCTCACACTCCGATGCTGCTATCGACATCTTATCCTCTGGGGGAACCCCAATTGAAATGGCTGATCGGTCCATTACAGAGCCCTAAATATACAACAATATACTGAACTAAAGCATAAAATAGTTATTCTTTCTCCTCTGAATGGTAGTCTATTTGACTTCAAACATGGCTCATCTAGTCAGATTTTAGTCAAAATAATTTCCCCCTTTTTAATTAAACCAGTTATACATTTAGACATACATTTCAATGTGCTATGCATTAAATTCATGAATATCACATGCTCAATGCAGGACTCAAGTTCAACTCAGTTGACTTCAAATGATCAGTAAATCTTTTCCTATTCATGTACAAAAAATGTTAAAAATAACTTCCTGTCTAAAGCTCTTTTCAGTCATTGAAATTTTCAGGCACTGAAATAAATATATCCTGAAGGCAGACAAAGGCCAGGCTTATCAAAACATTTGGCCTTTTCATAGTTCAGCTGCTCATTAAAAGAAGATTCAGCATCTTAATTACGCACCTTTTTATCGACATCTTCATAAATAAAAACTGAAAGTATCTTAAAAATCTCTTGATTTAATTTTGTAATGTGGAATTTGATTTAGAATGTATTTTGTATTAAAAATAATATAATAGAAAACTCCATATTTGATTTTGAATCATACCACTGCATTTATGGGAACTACATTACACAATAAGTATGGATTAATTTCTGCACAGTCCTTGCCTCTCTGAAGATTAAGTGTCCTCTTTAGGTGAAGTGTGGATGTTGTTTGGGAATATGTTTGTTGGGCTGGGTGTTTTCCTCAACAAGCTGTTACATGTGGCAAAAATGATAACACTGCTGTAAAGCCTTAGGGATTTCTGATTACTCACCACTCTCATTCTCTCCCACAGAGCCTGATGCACGCACGCAGACACACACCCTGTGCATTTACAATGCGTGCAGATACTCGCCGACACACTCGTGTGTTCAGAGTACTGAGACAATAAAATACTTTTTGAGTTAAAGTGTGTAGCACATATTCTTCCATTGTCTGAGCAGAATAATCACTGAGTTGTTATTCAAAAGCAAGTTTCTGTGATAAAATGAAAGGACGATTCCTGGTGTAGTGGTGATTGTTAGACAAGCTTCATTCATAAAAGTTTTTTTTCTTTCTTTTTTTTTACAATTGCTAGGACCAATTTTCAATACTTAAGTCACTTTTAAAAACTCCTCACACAGTGATCACAACAGCAGTCTATGGATCATTTATCATTCATTAACTATATATTTTACAACCTCCACCAAAACTATTTACCTACAGGCCAATTTTCACATTGGTCTTTACATGATCTTTTCAAAACTATTAAACCTAAGTTCAAAACCTAACAAAATACAAAACTGAATAAGACTTTATACACTGACGCATGCATAAATCCTATTTTGCACCCGGACAAAGCGGCTTTTCCCTCCACAGACACACGTCGGTAAACTAGGAAATGAACTTGCGCTCCCTGGGCAGGTCAACGCAAAAAGGAGGCATGTTTCGATGCAGACATCCCTCGTGCTATTTTGCAGTTCCAGAAAACAATTCCACCAGTGACCAGAAAAAACTTGTCTAAAGTCAGTGGCGCGTTGCACGTTGATTATAATGGTATGGCGTGGTGGGGTGATCATAATGGCGATGGCGTGGTGGATAAGATGCATGCCTTTGGTGTGAAAGACCTGGGTTTGACTCCACTGTGAGACACCAATGTGTCCCTGTGCAAGACACTTAACCCCTAGTTGCTCAAGAGGTGTGCAACCTCTGACATATATAGCAATTGTAAGTCGCTTTGGATGAAAGCGTCAGCTAAATAAATAAATGTAAATGGTATTTTAAGCGCGCATGCTTGGCCATAATGTCAGCGGTTGCACAACGCGCATACACTTCTACATTCTCTCATCAACACAGATGCATATTTTTGCAAATCATACATTATAACAAGGAAAAATATGAACACATGAGGGAAATCATTGTGGTGTCCATGAAGATGTAAAAAATGTAAGCCTAAAACTAGCTTACACATTTACCTACATTTTTCTGGCTAAGTAATGACAGATCTGACATGTTTGCCCAATCGTTGGCAAGATATGTATATAAGGACATCTGACAAATTAGTTTGTCCGTCAACAACCAGGAAAACAAATATTTGAAGACTGCAAAATCACCTTGTAAATCCGACATAATAATAACAATACACCATGCAACATGTGCACTTGCTCTTAAAGAGTAACTAAACACTTAACCAACTTTTTTTAGTTAATGATCTGTAAGAATGGATCTTTATTAATACCAGTCATTGATTCAGAGTAACTTTTTTGACATTTGTTTATAAAGTGTTCTATTTCTACAATATATGGTGTAAAAACGTCTTAGTGCTGCCCTCTTCAGGTTGAACGGTGGCTACTGCAGTTGAATTTTCCTATTGGATGTTCCGCACTTCGTGACGTATGCAGGTTTCAGCTCACCACGCGTGCTACGCCCTTGACAGTATAAAATCCATCTTGTGTCGTCAAAACCACTGTAGGGAGTCAGGAATTGGAATTGTGAGTATTGAAAATGACCAGGATAGAGTGTTTTAGCATCTATTTCGTCCCCTCTATCGCGCTGGGGTCTGCCCACTTTTTCAGTATTTTCAAATATTGCCAGTGGGTGGAGTCAGGCTCTGACCAGGGGTTTAGTTACCCTTTAAAGGGTATGTTGGATGTTTATTTCACGTTACGCCCAAACCACACCTAATAATAATGAAGCTATTTCAGGAAACCCCTTTTAAACTTGCGTCGGTGCAAGAGTCATTCATCCCGCCAGGCGTTTTCAGATCGTTAAAATAGGGCCCGTAGTTTGTATTCCCTTGTTTTGCATGTGTTCAGTTCCTGTTTCTCTCACTCCATAGATTATGTTTTTCACCTATGTCTTGTTTGGTTTAACAAGACCTATGTTTCTATATCAAATTGTCCGTAATTGTCTTGGTTTACAGTTTATTATTATTATTAGAATTATTATTTTATTTTTTACGATTAATAGGACACATCTCAAAACTAAGGGTCACTTTTTCAAAACTCTTCACACAGTTCTTTAAATGAAGCTTGTGCTTACTTTGGCTGTGGAAACATTGAAAATGGACAAGAACAAAATTTCCTAATCTTCACTGACTCAAATCCTGCCTTCAAGTACTTGAATCTGTGGAGATAATAATCCCATAATTATAATTATATTATAAATGAAACATTGAAACTGAAACAGGTGTGCGATTCAAATCAGTAACCATAGAAACAAACCAAGCGGCGGCAGATTTGAATCTATCAGTTGATGCATTTGATGAACATTTTAATCACATTATCAAATGTTGTATATATATATATATATATATATATATATATATATACACACGCATACATACACACATACATACATACATAATCTCATGTGAGTATCATTTTATCACTTTAATACTTGGGTTAAAATACACTACTGACTTTTATGACTATTTTTAAATTATCTTAACTTTACACCTTCGTTAGCGTATCCCTCTCTGTTTATCTTGCTTTGTTTTCTTTCTTTTCTCTCCTCTCTCTCTGTTCACTTTCGGTCTGACCTGGCACACTGCAGTCCTTCTAGACCTGCTGTTAATGGGGTCTTTCAGCAAACCTCACAGACTAGAACAAACACACTCATTCATGCGTCTCCGAAATGCTAATGTGACTGGTTCCCGACACATTTTCAAGGAGTTCCCATGTCATGGCATGGTGTAATTCCTCACACAGAGAGCCATTAGTGCAGGCAGCCTACAAGCTAACAGTGGCCAACAAGGCCCTGACATAGATTGGCCCTAGTGGCCCCTGGTAAACAGGTGCCTAAATGCATTTCGAGAAAAACAAGAAAATGCAGCTCTATTTTTTATGGTCTTCAAGGTTATATTGGTGCCATTTTTTTAGTAGTTGCTGTGTTATAGTAGAGAAGTCACTATTTAATCAGCATTTAACTGCCAAATGGCAACCAATGGCAGCTCGTCAGAGGAGGCAAGGGAGGGACAGCCCTCCCAAAATTCTGTGATGGAAAATGGGAGAAGGATATAATGTTAATTAAATGAAATGAAATTTAACTTTCATGCCTCGGGATGTGAATGTCTTGTTTGTAAAACATATCATTTTCCTTCTCTTTCTCAGAGAATCTCAGATATTGTGTTACAAGGGCAGTAACCAACAATATGCTATTTTTTCATTCATTTGATTTATTTTTCAAGACATGTTTTGTTTTCAAGTTTTTTCTGGAAGTTTATTGAGTCTATATAATTGGTTAACAATTAATTTGACAATTCTGAACCACAATGAAACTGACATTTCTTCTTTATGGGACTAGATAATGCAGCATTAGTTATATTATTATTATATTATTACTAGGACTGTCAAATGATTAATCGCGATTAATCACATCCAAAATAAAAGTTTGTGTTTACATAATATATGTAGGTCCACTGTGTACAATTATTTTATATATATAAATACACACACATGCTTGTATATATTTAAGAAATATTTTCATGTATATACTGTATATAGATTTATATATAATTTATATGATATGTAAATATAAGTATTTTATATAAAATAATATTTTTTTGATATATATATATATATATATATATATATATATATATATATATATATATATATATATATATATATATATAAATAATTATACACAGTGCATCAACATATATTATGTAAACACAAACTTTTATTTTGGATGCGATTAATCGCGATTACTCGTTTGACAGCCCTAATTATTATTCCTGTTATTATTCAGTAAGTGTTTATAGAATTAAATAGAATTATACTTTTGTGTAAAAAACACATTTATTTTAGAAGAAAAAAAAAGTTATATTCTTCAGCAAGACCAAGAAAAAGAATGCATGGTATTTATGATTTTAATTTTTAATAATTCAGTCAAATCATGTTGGATTCTAAATGTTTAAATATAATATTAATAGTCATTAAATAAGCTTTCCTCTAATTAGAGCAGAAATTATTTTTATTATTGAAAATACACTGGAAATTTTTTTACAGAAAATACACAAATAGTTTCAAAGAAACTTCAAGAAATTCAGTGAATTAAACATGAATGTTTCAAGTAAAAAAAGTTTTTTTTTTTTTTTTTTGCTGTTATTGGGGGTGGGGAACCATTCCATGGTTAGAGCTGCATACCATATTCAAGTATGTTATGAACTGAAGTAATAATTCTCTTCAGTGCTGGAGATGCATCTGGTATAAACTCTTGAGTGAATTTGATTGACAGGCTGTGGTTTACGGTTTATCTTCTGTAGGGTTCTGTCACAACTTGTTGTGAAGATAATAGTTGAAAAAAAGAAATGTTTGGGGTAAATCAACATTAAATGCTCAGCAAGTTGGGGCAGACTGGGGCAGAACACTCAGAACACACAGATTTTTACAGCTGATGATCTTGGTTCCATCTTGGAACAAGGAGCTTTGAGTGCAAAAAGAGCATCAAATTCCTTTTTATCTCTATCTGAGACACATCAGATGCCTGGGACTTTGACAACATTGGATAAGCTTCTCTGGAAATGGATCCTGCATGTTCCTAAGAAGGGCATATTCACCTTCCACACTTTTTAACGATAAGAAATTAACCAAATGCTCATTGAGAGATCTGATCATGGCCTCCTGATCCAGATAAAACATTAATTGCTCAGTTGTATTCTTGTTTTGTGCACACAGACAGTACAGACCCATTAAATGAAGAAGGAAAACTAGTTTCTTTTAATGAGTCAGGTTTCACAACCTCAAGCCAAATCGGATATTTCTGCTTTTACCGTTCGCATTCTTGTTTCTAATTAACGCATGTCTGTCATTAGTGTGAACAGAACATAAATGTGCATCGACAAAATAAACATCTCATGCACACAAAATACAAATAGCATGATGAACAAACTGTGCTTGAATCAAATTTGATAACTCATTTGTGAATTACACACAAATCATTTTTTAATGTCAGTTTAATGATCAATAATGTCTCATATTTTGTTTAAATTATAGATAAATGTGACCAAAGATCACCCAGATATACACAAGACAAATTATATCTCATGTTTATCCACTAGACTAGAGACATCAGAGCTAGAAGCAAACGTCAGAAGCACTAGCCGAGGTAAGACTGTTCCAAGCGGGGTACATGAGCGCTGAGTGCCCGCTTACCACCTGGATCTCACAACTCCGAAAACGTCAGATCATTTTTTTAAATAGGTGCTATATTTATAAATAAACCACAGATTTGAGCTCTAAACAATTACATTGTTGACTGAAAAACTATTAAATGTACATTTTGTGACGCAATAATTTTGTGGCCTTTCTCTTCTGAACGTTACTATTACTAATTATATCATGACCAAATATAACCAGAAACAAACGTTTAGTCTTGTTTGTGAAAGGTAATTCTTTGAAACCCATTTTCAATTGTGTGGCGATTTGTACAGCCCAAAGCCGCGCACGAAACAGGCATTTTTCTCAATTCTCGTTATGAGAAGTATGAAAAAGTTGCCCTCTGCAATATGGCGGCGCTGTTGACGCACACTCCAGCGGCCAATAGGGCGTCTACAGTATGTATTTATTATGTCTATGGTTTTTCCTATCCTGGGGTGTGTTTCCTGAAAGCATCGTTAGACAAATATGGTCGCAAGTTCCGACATTATCAGCTTGGTTCAACGAATCTGTGTTTCCCGAAACAATCGTTCCAACGAACATTCGCAAACAGCATCGCAAAGTTGTGTGGTTTGAACGACAGCTCTCGACCTGTGGTTAGAGGCATTGTTTCTATATTGCATCACATTTGGACGTAATAAATCCTTATCTTGAGCAAAATAAGCAAGCTGACATTCAGTACAACCGGCGCCTTTTATTTATAATACATTCAAATGTAATTTACGTCTTTTACTTTGTCAAAAGATTCGAAGTACCGTGTTTGAAGAGTGTGCATGTGCGAACTTGAGCGTGCATGTAAGAACGAGCCAAATACTGAGTCTGGTAATAAAGCAAAATAACTGAACAATTAGAAACAGTCCTCCGATGAAATGTCTATAATTTATATGAACAAATCTAGCATTAATTGGATCTCAAACAGTTTCAATAAAAGTAGTTATTACTCCACCATGTGCGAAACCAACGTGGTTGAACGATACTTTGTGACAATGGGTTTCAGGAAACAGTCGAGACTAGCTAGTTGATTTCTCCAATGATGCATCGTACTATGGTAGTAGGGGTGGGGGAAAAATCGATTCTTAGATGCATCGCGATGCGGACGTGGACGATTCTGAATCGATTCACAAATGTCAAAAATCGATTTTCAAAAAAAAAGTATTATTTTATATATATTTATAATAACGTATTGACGCAACGTGAAAGACGGAACTCTGAAGCGCAGAAGTGCAGTGGCCGAACCGTCAGTGGCGTGCACAGAGAGACGCAGACGTGATGACTGAGCGCCGAATCCAAACACCCTCCTCGTTAAAAGCTGACGTGTGGAGGGGTGTGCGATAGCACGATTTTTGATCGTGGACGATTAAAATGTTTCCACTATCTGCTTTTGAAGAAATATCGTTGCATCGTGTTACAGTGCATTCTATCAGTTCAGTTCTGGCGCATCTGTCTCAACTGTACAACGCGACGTAGCCTATACATCACACGTTAATGAATAGGTACGGGACACAGCAATTCACAAAAGTTCATTATTTGCATAAGCCATGCCGTTAAACATTTAATTCACGTGCTGATGCGCTGTTCCCGACGCTCACAGGCACTAGAAGCCTGTCAAACAGCGCCTGAACACTGGACTAAGTTATCTTTCGAGTCTTATGCTAATACTGTTAAACACATACAATGTTTACATAAACAGAACTGGCTATTTCTAAAGTGAAAGCAAACATTTGAGAGACAATCTGGTGTAATAATATGCGTCTATTAAACGCGTTGCTTGCTGGTCTAAAAGCGACAGGAGTATAGTACTGCCGCTCGTCCTTAAAGGGATAGTTCACAAAAAAAAATCTAACAAAAAATCTGTCATTATTTACTCTAATGTTGTTCCAAACCTGTATTCATTTCTTTCTTTTCCTGAACACAAAAGAAAGTTTTTTTTTGTTTTGTTTTTTAATGTGGGTTACCAAACAGTTGCTGGTCCCCATCCTCAGGAGAGAGAGAGAGAGAGAGAGAAAACTATGGATAACAAGTATGCTGCTAGTTCAGGCACACATTTATTTTCCTGTTGGTTCTTTGCAATGTTAATCAAATATATTATTAATTCTTCATGGGTCATTACTTTTTACTTTTAAGGCAAAGTATTTATAGTCACACACACACACACACACAAAAAGATTCAGATAATCGATTTAGCATCGAATCGGAAGCCCTCTGAATCGTAATCGAATCGAATCGTGAGGTGCCTAGAGATTCCCACCCCTATATGGTAGTGAAGCAGCAAACTACATAGTTGTACGGGAAACGCACCCCTGGGTAGCCCGGATGTTACCATGTAAATATTTAACTTGAAATTTTAAATCTGAATTTGAGCAGTCAAAATATTAACTTGAAATTTGAGATCTGAATTTGAGAAGACAAATTTGATCAACCTGAATCTGTTTTATCTGAAAATCTGTTGAAGTTGATTTTTTTTTTGTCAGCATTGAAATATATTCATCGAAATTCAAGTTTTTAAAATGGAAATCAAGAATTTTCATATTTAAATTTTCAAAGAGGTAAATTTGAAACAAATAAATTCAGAAACATGTTTTCCAAAGTAAAATAATTTCAAAGGGATGAATTCAGAGCAAATACATTCAGAGACATGTTTTTAAAAATAAAATATTTCAAAACTAAGTTTTTAATGGCTGTTAAATTCCACATAGATAGGTCTCTTATTTACTTCCATAGAAAAGGTCTAAATATCAATAAATGACGCATATTTTACGTGAGTTTTTTTATATTCCATAAACTAGCTTCTTTTAATTTATGTATAAAACAAGACTGTCCTTTGCTTTACTTCAGGGTTGTAAAATAGTGTGGCAATCGCAGTGGCAGAAAGTTGCATAAGAGGGTTTTCTCTTTTCTGGCAGTGTATTATTAAAATGATTAAAGCAGACAAGGTGTTGTGCGAGAGTGCTGACGGATGTTCCTGAATGGTAGTGAGATGAATGGGAGGTTCCTTCACTCTCTTCCTGTCTGTCCCAGATACTTCCAAACTTTTACTGCGTTGCTGTGAGGCACAGATTAAGAGCTATCTCTCTCTCTCTCACCCATCATCTCTCTCTCCATCCTGCCATCTTAAATAACTGAATACAGATAGAAACGTTTGATGCATTTTTCATAATTTTGTTGTGAAAACTGCTGTGTTGACTAAACTGTGTGTAAACGGAAAGATGTGCTGTAGGCCTGGTTATATGGAATAAATAATACATACTAATACAAATAAATTACACAGACAGGCCGTTTTTATTGTACTATTGGATCTGTAATTTAGACTCTAAAAAAATGCTGGGTTGGGTTAAAAATGTAATTAAAAAATGTACCGTTGAAAGTGAAAGTTGAAGTTGGGTTAACATTTTAAATTACATTTTTAACCCAACATTTGGGTTTGTCAAGATTAGACCCAACATTTGGGTTGAAACAAACAACCCAGCATTTTTTAGAGTGTAGCACAGTGGGATTATGAAGGTTTTGATTCAGTATCCAGAAATACATTTTGTGAATGGCTTCTAAACGCCTCAATGTTTTTAGTTCTGATAACTCTCAACAGCTGATAATTCAACAAAACAAAAACACGAGTCACACCCTGTGTTTATCATTCAAGTGAACCTGCATTGATTGTAGGATCGTGAATCATGCCTTCTTTTATCTGGAATTGTTTTGTTCATGCTTTAGGATGAAAGCATGTCACTCAAGCATGCTGGCATCTGCGTTATGTTTTTCTATGCATATGTTTAAGACACGATCAGCTGTGTTGCTCATCAAGTGTTCTAGCCTGTGGTGTTTCATTCCATCTCACTTCCGAACAACCTCCTCTCTGCTTCAATTTTTTTTTCTTGGTATGCAAGCATGAATGACACTTTTTTTACAACTTAATTATTATTTTAAGGTATTTCCCAGGGGAGTAATAAAAATAAATGTAATTCCATTATTTTAATTATTAAAATGCTACTGGCAATACATGCACAGATACACTGTTGTGAGAATGTACAACGCATTCTCATCCCAAGGCGTCATATACTGACGCTTTTGCCAATGCGTATACATCCAATGCACTTTAGCATAAATATAACACGCTTCGGTTATGGGTAGGTTTAGGTCTGGGTTAGGATTAGGGTTAAACCACTAGGAGACGCCTTCTGGCCCATATATATCTGCGCCTCATATTGGCGCTAAAGGGTGCCATGTGCGTTGGATTTAAGCATTTAAGCATTGGCAAAAGCATCATTATATGACGCCTGGGACGAGAACGAGCTAGAATGTAAGATATAAATCCCAATATAAATGTTGATATAAATCCCATAGCTAGGGTTGGGTATCGAGAATCAAGTATCGATTGGAACCGGGACTAACTTTTCGCTTTTCCCGGAATCGTTCAAAAAGTTAAAATTTCAATTCCTAGTTTCGATATTCACAGTCCGCTGACCGGAAGAAGAAACCGCTGAACAACACCAACGAAGAAGCGTTACCGTAAGTGTTGGCATAACCGCGCGAGTCGAACATGAGTAGCTTACGTCGGCGGTCCAAAGTGTGGCTTCACTTTTTCAACGAAATCTCCGCAAAATGCTAAATTTGGGACAAAAGGAGTATTTGTGACAGAAGGAGTATTTCCTTCAGAAAGACTGTTGGTTAGCAAGGTTAGCTAAACTTTTTTGACCCTGCCTCTTAAAAGAATCGGAATCGAGAATCGTTAGGAACCAGAATTGAAACAAGGAATCGAAATCGGAATCAGAATCGTTCAAATTCAAACGATACCCAACCCTGATAGCAGATGTGGGCAAGTGGAGGTGGGGAGGTGGAGGGACTCTGATTATACACACCTACAGAAAACTCTGAACCAGACTGTGTTGAGCAAGTAATGACATTGGCTGCAGGATCAACAGAGGCCAATTAGCTTGTGCCATGCGGTAATGATGTAATTGCTTGCAGATTGCATGTAAAGAACCGATCAGGGATGCGTATCCCGAAAGCATCGTTAGCCAACTATGGTCGCAGTTCCGTCGTTATCAGCATAGTTCAACAAGTTGGTGTTTCCTCGAAACCATTGTTCCAATCGAACATTCGCAAACAGCATCGCAGAGTTGTGTGGTTTGAACGACAGCTCTCGACCTGTGGTTAGAGGCAAAGTTTCTATATTGCAACACATTTGGAGGTAATAAATCCTTATCTTGAGCAAAATAAGCAAGCTGACATTCAGTACAACCGGTGTCTTTTATTCAGAATACATACAAATGTAATTTACGTATTTTAGTTTTTAAGTAACGTGTTTGAAGAGTGCGCATGTGCGAACGTGATCTATTATGTAAGAACGAGCCAAATATTGAGTCTGGTAATAAAGCAAAACAATTCGAAATAGTCCTCAGATGACATGTCTGTAATTTATATAAAACAAATAGCTGTTAATTGTATCTCAAACTGTTTCTTTAAAAGTAGTTATTACTCCACCACGTGTGAAACCAGACGTGGTCTGAAACAATATTCGCGACAGTGGCTTTCGGGAAACAGTCGAGACTAGATAGTTGATTTTTCCAATCGATGCATCGTACTATCGTAGTAAAGCTGTGAACTACATTCGTTGTACCCCGAGGGTGCGTTTCCCATACAACGACGTAGTTCACTGCTTCACTACCATAGTACGAATGCATCGTTGGAGAAATCAACTAGCTAGTCACGACTGTTTCCTGAAACCCACTGACGTTTCAACCACGTTGGTTTCGCACATGGTGGAGTATAATACTTTTAATGAAACTGTTTGAGATCCAATTAATGCTAGATTTTTTAACATAAATTACAGACATGTCATCTGAGGACTATTTCTAATTGTTCTCAGTTGTTTTGCTTTATTACCAGACTCAATATTTGGCTCGTTCTTACATAGTATGCACGTCCGCACATGCGCACTCTTCAAACACGGTACTTTAAATCTTTTGAAAAACTAAAAGACAAATTACATTTGTATTTATTCTAAATAAAAGGCGCCGGTTGTACTGAATGTCAGCTTGCTTATTTTGCTCAAGATAAGGATTTATTACCTCCAAATGTGTTGCAATATAGAAACTATGCCTCTAACCACAGGTCGAGAGCTGTCGTTCAAACCACACAACTTTGCGATGCTGTTTGCAAATGTTCATTGGAACGATGGTTTCGGGAAACACCGATTTGTTGAACTATGCTGATAACGTCAGAACTTGCGACCATACTTGGCTAACGATGCTTTCAGGAAACGCACCCCAGCCTGAGAGTTTCATGACTGAACTATATTTTTTGGCTGTGTTTTCTGCAGTATTATATGTGTGCCTGACATCTGGGAAATATTGATTGATTTTTTAGCCAATTGACTGGACACACCTCATGAAACTGGATGTCCGGTCTCCATCCTGACTTTAAACCAATAACTCCATTATAAGCATTATGCGATTTAACAATTAATGTCTTTTCATGAAGTCGCATTGGTCATGTAAGACTTCATGAAAATGAATGAAATGGACTTGTATTCTAAAGATTCTCTATTGTGTAACTCACTATTAGAGCTTTGTGATCACATGGTATTCTTTTTAAATGGGCTTTCTAGAAATAGGGATAGGTAGCCACACGCTTCACATTGACTTGCCATGCCTCTGTGTTTGCCTAGCCCTCAAGTCACCTCCCTAATTCTGGTATTACTGGTTTAGGCTTCCGTGAGTTGTCAGATGTCTGAAATAATGTACATGAGTGTTTGTGTTCCAGTGAGTGGATTTCAAGCGTGTTTGATCTCAACGTATTGGTGCAGGTGATAGGGACAGTATCGTGAGAGTAGAAGAGTGTCCGAAGGTAAGAGTGTCTGTCTATAATGCAGTTCATAGAATTGTTATTTTATTTTATTGCTTATACAAAAACTTTGTTTTTTTTTCTGTTATAGTGATGTATGCTATATGGTCTGTCAATGTAACTTTGGAATTTTGACAGCAGACTAGAACATGCCGATTATACAGAGGCCAAAAGAATGTAGAAGGTTAAACAAAAAATGTTCGGAAGCTAACAGTGCATGCATTTCAACACCTCTATGCCTCGGGAGAAATACTGTTAAAGTTTGAAGCTGCACGCAGGATTTGTGACTGATTTGATTTGACATTTGATGAACAAAATCTTCAAGGTCTGCTAATTACTTTTCGATTTGTTTGCATTTGTGTGGATACAGTTGCCGCAAAGGTATTTGAATATGTAAACTACACTTAAAAATGTAGTTTACAAAATGTGTGTACATCTGCATACAAATGATGCTTCCCTTTTCTCAGCTATTTTTGATTTATTTTGTTAGACATTGGGTCTCAGTAGGATGTTTTGTGGATTTATGAAATCTGTTTAATCAGGTGTTTTAAAATATGAACTATGAAATTGAAAAATTAGCTTTTTTGTATACTGGTATGCACTTTGGTCAGCGTCTAAGTTGTTTTAAATGTGCTATAAATACAATTTGTATTGTATTGAATGATACAATAATTATTCTCATTCATCAAGTTGAAAAAAATAGTCTTCCTCTTAAACAGGTCTATTATTTTTTAGCATTTAAATCATATTACACATTTTGTGCATTGTTTTTTGATTGAAATGTGTGGCGCATATTTCTTTAAAATGAAAAGCACTTGGTTTGGTATTTTGTTTTAATACCGTGACATCCACACATACCATTCAAAAGTTTGCGGTTTATTTTTTACAAAATAAATGAATGCTTTTATTCAGCAAGAATGCATTAAATTGATCAATAATGACCGTAAATACATTTATAATGTTACCAAATATTTCTATTTAAATGCTGTTCTTTTGAACATTCTATTCATCAAAGACTGTTAATAGAATTTATGGTAACACTTTACAATACGTGTGCACTAATAAGCATTAATTCATGCTTAACTAATGCACAGATAATACTGAATTAATTTGTAACTAATGATTATCTAAGCTATTCATTAATGATTACCACATTAGGAACTAATAAGAGTCTGTAAGGTTAATGTATTAGTTCATACATGAATTGTTATTAATTAAATATGTAATTGTGGATTAATTCCATAATAACTCATTTTTAACTATATCGTGTTAATTAATATGTTAATTACCAGAATGAGCCAAAGCCTTGTATTTCAACTTCCAGATAATATGACAGGTACACTAATATGCATTAATACATGATTAATTAATTAATTGTTAATGCAAATTCATGTGCAAATTACTACAATTACTAAATGACTAGTTAATAATGATGTGCCTCAGCAAGTAAAGTCATAACATAATGATACCTTTGCAAATCATTAGCTAATGATTAATTAAGGCAGACAACTGGAAGTTGAAGTGCATAGCTTTGACTAATTGTCGTAATTAACACATTAATTTACACTATTAGTTAAAAAATATGTTATTAAGGAATTAATACACAATGACACATTGAATTAATAGCAATTCATGTATTACTTAATCTATTAATCATATAGACTCTTTTATAAGTTGCTGATGCAGTAATAATTAATTAATGATTTAGTTCTTTATTAGTTATACATTAACTCATTATTATCTGTGCATTAGTTAAGTGTGAATTAATGCATATTAGTGCACACGTATTGTAAAGTGTTACCGAATTTATAATGGTGTCCACACAAATACTGATAATAATGATAAATGTTTCTTTGAGCAGCAAATCATCATATTAGAATAATCTGAAGGATCATGTGACACTGAAGACTGGAGTAATGATGCTGATAATACATTCTAAAATATATTAAAATAATATGGAAAAACGTTATTTATTAAAAATATTTATTTATTTTTTATCAAATAAATTCATCCCGAATGAGAATAAAAACATTAAAAAGTCGTACCGAACCCAAACTTTTGATGCATAGTGTACATTTTTAACTGTGGCTTATGTCCATATATATTAGCAAGACAGAAAGAAAGCAAATGACAGAGAGAGAGAGAGAGAGAGAAAAAAACTTGCACAGCATGGGTTGCAACTTGTCCAAAAGCCTCAAACTTTTCACACGCAAAATCAGCCAACATGACGAACCTTGCATAATTTGTTTTATATGTGACACACTGTAAAAATGAATACGCTTTCTCTAATAAAAAAAAATTGTGGTAACAGATTACAAGCAATATTATAAATTAAATTTAACAAATTAGAATTGAGTAATAATTCATCAAATTAATTTATTAAAAGTGAACCATTTAAAAGGAGTAAAACTTACAACAACAACCAAAAAAACATAAATCGAAGTCACCATTATGGTGATCGGTGTGTTTGTTTTACAATTACGGTTTTCTTCCTCAGTGATTCTGTTTGTTAACATCAGGTGTCTTCAATGTTGGCAATATAAAATAAAGAGTTCTTAATTAATCTTTGACGTCTGTCTGTTAGTGAGAATATTTCTGTTAATTTTTTTGGTGTAAACTTTACTCATTTTAAATGGTTAACTTTTAAGGAATAATTTGATTAATTATTACTCAACTCTAATTTGTTCAATTTAATTAATAATATTGCTTGTAATCTGTTGCCACAATTCTATTGATAAGATGCATATTCATTTTTACAGTGCAGGTGTAAGTGTTACGTACAGGTCATCAGTGAGTCGACATTCCTGCTTCTATTATAACAGATGCCTTTATGTTGTGGCTTCCACCATGAATGAGTGTTACCGTGTCTGCTTATTAGTTGTCTCTCCAGGCTGCTTGGATTGTGTTTGCTTCCTCTCTGGCATTTTTAAAGCTTTGTTAGTGTAGTCTAAACATTTAGCTGATGTTGTAAAAGCTCTGGCACAAATAAAAAGAGTTAGGTTTGTGAGTCATGATGAATTAATGAGCAGGTTTGCTGTAGACAAAGGTCAAAAGGCAGCCGTCACAGCAGGATGGGCTTTGTTTGCAGGGACACTATGCTATGAAGATTGGATTCTTTGGAATTCAGAGACACAATATTAGAAATGAAAGACATGTCTTAATTTGTGAACTTATAAGATCCATCATTTGAAGATCTTGAACATGCTCTGTATCTGCCATGTAGGAGACAAAATCAGTTTGAGGTTGGGTATATCTATATTAAGTGTCAGCGTCAGTTCTGGCAGGTCACGTCAGTCCAGCTCGCATCAGCTGACTCTCAGGTGATCCACGTCTACATATAGGAATATGACTCCTATCACTGTATACATATATAAGCTCTTCAGTATTATCAGCAGCTATGGCCTTTCTCAGGAGTTGATTACCCTCCTCCATCCCCAGCTCCTCCTCTCATCAGACAGGATTTGGTAATCTAATTCCCCTTGAATCAGAATAAAATCTCGAATTATGTTGTACTCAAAATCAAAATTTCTCAATTTTGGTGGGGTAAAAAGGTGGGGTAATATAGGGTTGGGTATCCTTTGAATTTGAACGATTCTGATTCGATTCCAATTCCTTGTTTTCGATTCCGGTTCCTAACGATTCTCAATTCCAGATTCTTTTAAGAGGCAGGGTCAAAAAAGTTTAGCTAACCTTGCTAACCAACGGTCTTTCTGAAGGAAATACTCCTTCTGTCACAAATACTCCTTTTGTCACAAATGTTGCATTTTGCCGAGATTTCATTATTTTTAGAAAAGTGAAGCCACACTTTGGACCGTTGACGTAAGCTGCTCATGTTCGACTCTGCGCGGTTATGCCAACACTTCCGGTAGACGCTTCTTCGTTGGTGTTGTTCAGCGGTTTCTTCTTCCGGTCGACGGACTGTGAATATCGAAACTAGGAATCGAAATTTAACTTTTGAACGATTCCGGAAAAACGAAAATTAGTCCTCGGTTCCAATCGATACTCGATTCTCGATACCAAACCCTAGGTAAGTAGAAATTTTCAACAAAAAAAACATTTCCCAATATTTGTTTACACTGTCTTTATATACCAATGCATAATTAAAATGTAAGAAAAAGAAAGTATACAAATTGCAGAATGATCTCATGAAATGGCACATGTATGACACGCCAATTCGTATTTCCATTTATCAACGCCGTTGACTTAATGTTATTACTGTATATATAATTATATGACCTACCCCAACCCCGTCCCTAAACCTACCCGTCACTGGGATTAATACCATTTATGAGTCTTGCCCTACCATCCTAGGAATAAAAATATCACTCCCCAGATGTAGAACTACATTTTGCTTCGTTTTGCTAGGACATTTAACGGCGTGTACACACACGCGTAATCACTCGGAAAATTAACGGCATGTACATACACGCGTAATCACTCGGACAATTAACAGCGTGTACATACACGCGTAATCACTCGGACAATTACGGCGCAGACATCTCGCAAAAGATGGCGGTTTGTTTCGGCGTTGACATACACGCGTATAGCTTGAAACGCGTATAGATAACACGCCACTTGACTTGAAAGTGGCGTGTGTGTTTACGCAAAGTCATGATGCCATGTTGACAAATCGAGTGTCTGTAGTCCTCTCAGTGCTGCAATAAACACAGCTCGTTAATTCATTCACTCCCACCCCCTCCCGTCTGGGATCCTTACAAAGCCACACCCCCAAAACACGTGAACGCACGCTGCCGACCGCGTTTACCAGCGACGCAGAGAGGAGCAGTGCATGTAGTGACATGTCAGAATCACATGTAATAAAATGCCTAACTTTATCATTATTAATATAAAACAACTAACATGGCTGGTAGTACTCACTATCAAGCTAGCATATCGATACTGGTAATAGTACATTTTAAATATAGTGAGTTTGATTCGGTCACGAGCTAGTAACATAAAAACTAAAAACAGCAAAACTAAAAACAGGTTGCATTAATACACGTTTTCCCGTTTTGAATCAGTTACACGGTAATGAAGGTGAATTTCGTTTACGATTCATAACATATACGGTGTTTTCCATGTAAGAGCTTCCACGAGAGCATCCATCCATTAACATTTCTTATTATGCTACATTGGTGTTTATTATTGGTGTAACTTTTTCAGTGAATCTGCAGGTTACAAATGACTCTTTATGAGTGAGTCATTTGAATCATTTGTTAAAAAAAGCACTGAATCACGGAGCAGAACACTGCTGCGTGTATTATATGCTGGCAATATTATATCTAAAACAGACAGTAAATTACTCAATATTAACGTTTTGTTTATTGAACTCGTATAAAAGCAATCTCACACAATCCTTGATACTACAATATCTTTATCTGCTAGTTGTACGGTGCAGTTTTCAATGTAATGTAGGGGAGAGCAGGGCACAACCTAACGCTTTTTGGTTTTGGCTCAATTAATTAAAAAATAATTAGGTTAGATTAATACTTATTTTACACAAGCAACATACACATCTCTGCTACAAATGACCACTTAAAGTTTTTTTCTAGGACCTACCATTTTCGTACAGTTGCACTGAAAGTGACAGAAGTGCAAATGTTACAACTTACCCCATATACGGGGTTAATTGTAACAGATAGAGGGGTTAGTTGTAACACTTGTGTGTAAAACACATAATTCAGTACTATTTTATTTGTATAGTTTGATATTGTTTGTGCATCTGTATAGACAGATATCCATACATCCATCCCTCATTCAATCATCCTTCTATTATGGATCAATATCATGGATAGAGACATAGTGGGCAGCATAGTTTTGCAATAAATAATAATAAATACAATTATAAATATTGTAATTGCAATTAAATTAGATTTGTGTGTGGCAGCTGCATGTACAAATATTATTATTAATAATAATAACAACAGTAATAATAATACAAATGAGCTTAAAATAAAACTGTAAAGGGTTTGCATTAATAACAGGCCATATTTTTAATAAATAAACAAGTTATTATTCATAGTACACTAAATTTTCAACATTTTAAATTCCAACATTGTTTGTGAAAGTCTAACAAAGTTAAATGTATAAATAAATACTCAAACCTGAAAAGTTGTGTGGCTCCGTTTTCATTTGATTATCATTGTACACTTGGCGGCTTAGTTGTAACACTGTGTTACAACCAACCCCGCTGTGTATTACATATTTTAAGCCTAGCTAACAGTCGCTAGGAATTGCTGACATGTTTCAAAACGGTGCTATGTTTGAGCCAACAAGACAGTGATTAAGGCAATATAAAGTTAGATTTGGAAAAGTACACTGTACAAAAAAAATCCGTTAAATTTACAGGAAAACCCTGGCAGCTGTGGTTACCAGAGTTTTCCTGTTAAAATACGGTAGCAACATTTTAGGTTTTACAGACTTTGACCGTATTTAATTTTACAGCAATAAACCGTATTTCATTATCTGATATAATGTTAATTTACTGACCTTTTGAAGTATTAATATCTGTTTTGTTCAATTGTAATACACTGACTGCCAACAATCACAGCCGTAATGAGAGTCAAATGATCAATCAAAGCTCATCATAATCAGATCTTCCACAAGAAAGTTCATACAATTATCTAGAAGCTGCACAGTGTCATTCACACAAACATTAAACACCATCATGGTAACATGTTGAAATTTAAAAAATGCAATAAGTATTAATTTAACAACATTAAATGTAACATAAAACCCTAATGTACATAACTGATTAGAAAAATAACTAAGAAAATTATGAAGAAACAGTTAAAATACATTAAATGTGAAGTGTCACGCAGGGAATTGTGGGAATGTCAATTTACATTTTTTTCACTGTAAATTATACAATGACTTCTTTTTCACTTCCAAAAACTGTAAATTTAACGGTATTTTACAGTAAAATTACATTAAACGTACCATTATTTATATCACAGTTATTTACCGTATATAGTAAGGAAACTTTCTGTTAACCAATTAACAGTTTTTCACTGTCGCATTTTTACAGTCTTTTACTGTTAATATCACAATAATTTTTTACAGTCTATACACCCAACTCAGAAACCAAAAAAAAAAACCTATGATGAAAAAAATTACTTTCATGGTGTCAAAACACTCTTTGTCCAGTATCTTCACGAAATATAATCAAAACTTTACGCAATTGGCGTCTTTTGGCAGCAAGAGAAAATAGCGGAAAGACAACTTGCTTGAACCTGACAAACTATGTAAACAGTCCGTGTTACATTTAATCCCAGCGTTAGGTTGTGCCCCGCGCTCCCCTATGTTCAGCTATACTGAGACATACTGTAAGTGAGTGTGTTTTTCAGTTTGTTTGTACTTTCTACATGCATGCCATATGGCTGTAGAAAGCATTAAGTACAACAGGTGGGTCAAACAGACCACAAAATGACACAAAGCACTTCAAAAATCATTATCCAGCACTCGTTAGTCATCAAATTAAACATAAACATAAAAGAACCATATATGATTGTGACTTCCAACACAAGCTGTTTAATCAACAAACAATAGTTTTTTCTCAGCATGATGCAATCTCCGTGCGTATGCCGACCCCATTAGACAGCATTAGGAATTAAGACAATAGGATTGAATCCATTATACAAAGAGGATTTTCACTGTTGACATGCTGCATACTATCACAAATCAAAGCAGTTTCCTGCTTGACTGCTCATCAAACCACTATTTCCTGTTTACAAATGATCATAGGACAATGAAATGATTCCAAGGTTTGTTTTCACTCAAATATCTCTGTGTCAAAGTCTCCTTAGACTGCTGTGTTTTCATAGCAGTGCTGTTCTGATGCAGGCAGGAATCCCAGCTCTTCCCAGACCATTCTTTAATGGTTTGTGAATAGCTTGGCAGATCAGGCTTTATTTGAATCTTTGTCAAAGGTTTAGAAAGCCTTGTATCCCGGTGAGAGGCTTTGCCGACATATGTCTCTTCACTGAATCCCTTTTAGTGCTTTACTGAAGGTGCCGGGGCATGTTTTCGGACTCTCTCTCTCTCCCTCTCTCTCTCTCTCTGTGTGTGTGTTGGAATTTGAGGAGCATGCTGAGAGCTTGGATGCTCAGTTTAATACTATCACTGCTACCTCTGGGAATTACTGACTTGTGTGTGTGTGAGTGTGACTAAGTAAGTACAGAGTTTCCATGTTCTGTTTAGTTGGCTGTTTGTTTAATGGATTAAAGTGTGACAGTGAAGTAAATGAGAAAGGTGTAACCGTAAGCCTCAGCAGTTTTCTCTGATGTTAGACATGGATATCTTTCTCTATATCCAGCCTCTGGGATTAATGGATGAAGTATCCAGTCATGTGCTTCAGCGAGGCTGATTGTTTGATTAACTTTCTGCACATGTTTTTTTAATCTGTTCATTTTGAAATAGATCTGCAAATGATTATGATTTGATGTGGATGTTTTCGGTTCAGTTTGAGGCACTGTTGCAGATGATGGGAATTAACGCTTTCGGTGGTTTAATGGTTTTATGGGAGTGAATGGGGTCAGAAGTTTACTTCATGTTGCCTTAAGAAGCATCAGCATTTGTTAGGGTCTGCAGAGTTCACCAGACTACATATCTTTAGGCTAGAGATTTGAAGCTTTGCTATTGACAAGCTACAACATTGTAATACAACAGAGCTAAAAATGTTGATTTTTCCCTGCTTGTCCTTGCATATGAAGAGTTTGGTTCCAAAACGCTGATAAATGCCATTTTTAAAAAAATTGAGTGTTGTGTAATGTTTTCTCCCTTTCATTCCAAACCGCGACATGCGCCAGTCTCCCTTCTCTCCTAAATGCCATATATCCGCTCAACCAATCACAACGCACCATTCCACGCATTGTAAACAGTAACGGCAGCGCTTTAACTCGGCTTCCTTTAGGAACCTAAAGGTTTACTCATCTATTTTGTACTTTTCGATCAACAAACAAACAAAAAAAAGGAATAATTTTGACAGCATTGGTGAACCTGCGGAGGGTAAGGCATCCTGCATGGGTAACAATGTGACATCGAAATCAAATCATTTACGTGAGGAGATTAAGAAGATGAGATGGCGATGAGGAAATGCCGGAAATAACACGGCAGCATCAAACTTCTGTCACGCTGACACACTGACCCCAGGAGATCTTTTGAAAAACTTTCAGTTGTTTTATTCAAAGTCAACGAAACCAAGCAGGACCAAGCCATTTCACAGCTGATTGCCGTCAAAAAAGTTGACAACCAGTCGACGTCCCAAGGTTGACAACAGCGATATGCAGAAGTAACGTTAGATCATGCTTAATAAATCATAATTCATGATGATGTGCTCATCTTAGTTAATGTTTTAATCAAGGTGTTGTTCATCCATGAAGTCATGAATGAAAAACGTTGAACTGTTAAAAAAGGTTGTTAGTTCCTGATGATATTAATGTATGAATGGATGCATTATTCATAATTCATAACCCTTAGAGTGTAAACCGAATATTGTTATTTTAAAGCAATGGATTTATAGTATGCACAAGAAAAATGCACAAGAAAAAAAATTCAATGTGTATGAAATTTTATTTTGATTAATTGCATTTTGAAAATGAAATAAAATAAAATAATGGATTTATTGCATTTTGGGGAAAAAAACTATCTGTTTTTATAATAAATCTTTGAAAATCAAAACCTGGATTTCATTTTTTATTGTTATTATAACCTACAAATGCTATGTGAAAAATTGAAACAGAAAATAGTGGTTTTCATCTGCCCATTTTCTTGCTAAAGAAAACACAGTTTTACTCAAATTTATCAAAACGGATTTATAGCGTTTTGGAACCAAATTCTTCATATATTAAGTTAAAATAGATTAAAAAATGAAATAAGAAGAAATGTAAATATTAAGGCACTTGCAGATACATTTACTATTGATTTTTGGAACATTCATGTATTTTTTTTTTTTTGCTTTTAGTGCATACAATTTATATCTTGGAGCTATCATTTTAATAATCTCAGAAATGAGTCACCAGTTGAAGCAGTAACAAATCCCTTCTTGGTACAGGCTTTCTGGAAATATATGGGATTTCAGGGTTTATATCTCATTATAGCAGCCTAAATTTGCAACATTTAATTGACGTTTTAAACCAGATCAATGAATTCACATTTAACTCTTTTTTGTGTCTTAAAATCTGAGCATCGCTGTTGTCAGTGCGAATAGTGTGAGGATTAATGACACAGGGAAGACTCCAAATTATGAGCCAGGGGCAAAAGTAGAGAATCTATCACCTCTGGCCACTACTGGATGAGGAGAGTTAATCTGGGTTGATGCTGGTAATTTGTGTAGGTGGCTTGATCTTGTGAGTGTGTGTGGAATGAGCCTGCGGCACAGCGTGCTTACGGTTCATCAGCCTTCACGGAGGCATGAAAGCAAACAACGCACACGAGTCAGCGAAATAAACAACTTTTCTCAGCTGATGTCTTTCATTCCAGCCTTGCAACCTTGCGTTTTGACTTTGCGTATGCTGAAAAGTTTACATTTTTTGAATGCCACTAATGTGATTTCATTTTAAACCCTTTATACAATTTTCAAGAGAAGTTTATATTTAATGACTCTGACAATGTCATAGTGTAAGCCAGTAAAAAATAATAACATACATTATGTAATATACACATTACCAGGGCCTAAAAGTAACTTTTAGCCACACATGCCAATGGATTTTGCCAATAATATTGTTTACCAGTCATGAAACGTTAATCCTTATTAAAGTTACAAAAGTCATTCAGTCAAGAGCAATTGACCTATGGCTAAGCCACGCCCCCTCCACTCACTCGGACAAACATGGCACGGGCGCTATGGCAGCTGTCACAGTACACTGAAAAAAAGTGTGTTGGATTTACACTGATTTAACCCCTGGGGACCAAAACGCGCACCGCGTTTTGATCGTTTTTTTTTCACATAGCTGCACCATAGACTTAAAATACTCCATCATTAATGGTCATATAAATAAAATCAATACATGACTATAAACTATAGAGGGTCTTCTTTTTTTGTGTACACTCTTATTAATATCAAAACCTTGTGTTTTTGTAAAATAAATACATTTAAACAGGGTGCGCTTTCAGCTCACTCTGTCTCCGCAAAAATCTTTCTGAAACGCGTCCGAAAAAAGAGCTGTAACTCATTAAATACTTGTCACAGAGACACGAAAGATCTCTCTTTATGAAGCTGAGATTCTCTTCTTTTAAATGAAGTCATTTATATAAAAAGCAACTATTCTCAGTTGATGTAATCTCTATGAAAGAGAGAGATGTCAGTATTTTCCCTTTCACCTCATTACAGCGAATGAGGTGCTAATGTGACACCGCCCACTGAGAGCGCGTGCTATTCAAACACTAATGTTGAGACAAGCCATGAAAACGCCCACATCGATAAAAAAAACATTCAGTTAATTACGGATCTAACCTCGTCCTAACCTTTTCAAAACCGTCTTGCTGTGCAGTGAGAGATCCTGAGGAAAAACTTACCTCAGATACAGTTTCATTTTGAGAAACACGGTATCAGCTGATGCAGTAAGTCATTTATTATAAGTGATTTGTTCTAATCGCGTTAGTGTCTGTATCTGTAAACTGCACAAAGACCGAAATATCAAATGCGTGTCTGATATGAAGGAATAGACGAATTTACACAGCGCGTGCTGTGCGTTAATTCACTTTCGCTTTCATTGGAACAAGAATCTCATGTGACATCCACATCCTTACATTAGTAGGATAACATTAGTTATCTGTATAACCAAAAAGAGTGTTTAAATATTATTCGGGGTGTGTGAATGGACGTATCAACGAACGTTCATTTAGACTGTTAGAGAGTATGAAGAGTTCAGATGAGATATGGAAGAGTTCAGATGCAAAAAGTGGCAATTTCATTTTTAGTTTTTACAATAACCACGCATAAACAATATTCTCTCAAAAATACAAACATGTACAAACATGTTGCCCATACATCATGGTAGCCCTGTTTCTGCTAAATATAGTGTAATTTCACCTGTGCCATTAATATGTTTATAAGCAGCTGAAAAAAAACACAGATGTCAAGGCATGTCAGAACCTCTCAAGGACCCCAAATACACCTTGGTCCCCAGGGGGTTAATAGTGTACATTAGGTCCCACATGAACCAATTAAGTTACACAAACATAATTTATTCATGTATCTTTGACAACATGGAATTAAGTCATTTTAAGTTATCCAATTAAGTCAGTCTCAAAGTGATTTTAAAAGGCTCCCTGATTGGCTGTGTCAGTGATGCAAATTCATATGTTCATTTATCCGATTAAGATTTAATGTATTTTAGTGTCACACAACTCAATTTTCAGCATATAACCTGCAGTTCGCTACCAATAGCACTTGTTAGCATACTGAATGCAAAGGTACATACACCTAGCCTGACTACATTCAGACTTCCTACTTCCGCTAATTTCATTTCGCTCCTGTAGTGAGTCTGAGATAGCAGCCTATGTTTCAGTTTTCCACCGGCCTGAAAACAGCCGGCCAATCAACGAACAGAGGGCGGGCTGAGAGCCGTGACGTAGGCGCTCAAGCGCCGAGCTGTACATTGTAGGTTAGAGAAATCGAAACCGAAACGACCGCAGAAGTGGGAAACAAGACACGGGATGCAATTTGCCCTGTTAAGGAGAACACTCCAGAGTTTTTCAAATTGAAGCAAAACAAAGTCGTTTACAGCAATGTTCACTCCGGTATTTCGCTCGCATCATCAAGTGTTTACAGCCAGGACCGGTGTGAGCACTTCTGCCGCTCTAGGCGAAAAACAATTTTGCTGCCCCTCTATTTGCAACGTAAGTATACCAGCAACAACCAGCATGCCTGGCCATTATGTAGCTTGCACAACGCGATTCTCTCATCAACACAGATGCAGCTGCGTTTTATTTTTGCAAATCATTCTAACAAGGAGAAATATTAACACTTCAAGCTTAGACATTTAGGCTACCCAATTTTTTCAGGCTAATTGTAGTAATGACGGATCAGACCTGTTTGGCCATAACTATATGCATAACTATAAGGACATAACTTACCCCCATTCAACGTCAGTTCTCTGGTCTTTTACGGCCATGACAAGAACGTCGGTCTCCTCTGCTGTGAACGCTCCTGGTGCGCTCTTATTATCATATTATTATCATAATAATAACAACAATCCACCATATTTCGTTTCGACATCCTGCTGCATTAGTCCCAGATATGTGATTCATGAACAATCTGTTCACTGCGTATGTCACGTCACGTGACAAATGAACGCAAGACTCGGAAGTTAAAGTGATTATTTATGTTCCCTGTAAATCATTTTTACTGCATTATGATTTCTTAATTCAGAATATGATCAACATAGCGTAGGTGGATGTGATCGGGGAATTTGGCTGTTAAAATGATAACATTAAGCCACTTAAATAAACGAAATGACTCGAATGACTCAGAGAATCAGTAAAATGAACTTCCTATTCATGTCCATGACTCGGGAGAGCAGGGGCTCGCGGCGCTGCGGGGCGGCGGAAGCTAAATCAGTCATCATGACTCGCGAGAGCAGGGCACGTCGACGCTGCGGGGCGGCATAAATAACCTAGTTTGTGAATTGTTCATTCCCGGTTGGCAGACATTTTGCAGCCCTTACAAAAGCGCCGCTCCCTGTTTACAGTGGAAGTTCGATCATAGATTTGAGTTCGATGCATAATGTCTCGATTCAAGTCATGAATAAACTTATCTGATTGGCTTACGGGTAACCAATGATTTTAAACTTCAGAGAAGCGCCCCCTAGCGAGAGAGAAAACACTTCTCTATTATGCCATTCCAGACTCTGTCTACGAAGCAAAGTGAAGTATTACCAGGCTAACATACACCATCAGCATAAAGCAGATGTTATAAATAGAGTTAAATCGGTTCCACACCCTAACCAAATCATCCACTCTTCTCCACAATGGTAACCAACTGTAATTGAAATGGTTCTAATAATTGAACATTAAACACAATAACACACTAACTTTTTCTTATTTTCTCAAAAACATAAAATAACACTTAATTTCAACATTTATTCTCTCCTAATTCAGACATATGCAAAGCATGCTGGGAATTAACATGCACCGCCCAGTTTCAGTTAATGCAACACAAATCATTCATGTTATCCAACACAAATGGATTAAGTAAACTTAAATTGTACATATATTTAAGCAGATTGGACACAATCAAATTAAGTTTGGACAAAACGTAAAGCAATTATGTTGCATAAGCTAATTTTAATTAAGCAATTTGAACAAGCAGCAAAAATCATTTTTTTCAGTGTAGGAGACATTTCACAGGAGGCAATTGGTGATTTTTGGAGACAGAAAAATTATACATCATCTTGATTGAATTATATGTCACCTAAAGGGCATTAACTATGCATTGGAGGGTTAAGTTATATTAATATTTTTATTGTTTAAAAGGTCGATGAAAAGCTTCAGCTCCAGGCGGAGATGTACAGGTCACAATGTAAACATGATAAACCGCACATCGTTGCCATCACCGTTCGGTGCTACAGCATCTACATGAGTCATTCAGCACAACATTGTTAACATTTGCTATCTCGTTTATTTACAGATATACGTTAATGAAGCTAACTGACATGATGTACAACGCAGCTAGAAGCTAATGTTAATGTTTTCTAATGTATGTCTAACGTTAAACTAAAGTTACGTTAGAGATTTAAAAGATAACGTTCAAATACGTTGTTGACTTAACTTAGATCAGATGTAGACATCCTTGTTTAATGTATCCGATGTTTTAGTTGGTGTTGTGGTCTACCACATAACTTTATTCAGAGCAGACACTTATCCTCGGTTTAGATGTGGCTTGGAAAGGGTAAAAAAAAATACACACCGTCGCCTAGCCTCTCAGGAACCTAGTGTCACAGTTGCATACCCCATGCACACCATTTGACCATTTTAAACTGTAAAATAACAAGAAAAAAAACGAATGAAAACTGACTAACTCCAATGCATTTCAATGGAAGTGCAGAAGCAGAGAATGTCCGAGTGTATTGAGGTTAGCTGCGCACTGTGATTGGCTCATCGCGTTTGAGGGTGTGGCTTAGCCATAGGTCAATTATTAATTTTTCTCTCTGTCTTTTGTTGTTTGATTCAAATTAAAAACACAGACAGCAGCAGGAATAATAGAGGCTGTTGTCCCTTTAAGACCTATATGGATCCATATACTGATACACGTCTGTTTTCTTCTCAACTGTTTACGTTCACTTAAAGGTGCAATACGCTAAGATTTTTGCATTAAAATATCCCAAAATCACAAGGCCAGTGTTATATATTTAGTTAAGATGATAACTTACAATATTCCAAATGTTTCAAGCAATGTTTAAATCGCGAGAAAATTGAGATTTTAACCAAGGAAACGGGGCGTGTGAGCAGGGTGAGCTGGGAGTTCGCCAGTCAATTCGCGTCATATCTGCGTTACCTCGGTTTCCGCTCGTACTACGTGTAGTCCTGGATAAATGCGGAAGTTGTAGTTGTGCGTTGCGCTCTATCAAGTAACAAACGTCAGCTTGTTTCGCGCATTTGTAATGGTAATGGAGCAGAATTATTCTTTTCAATTATTCTCGGAATGTGAACTGTTGGCTGTAAAGGGGTCGCACACCGGACGAGAACAAGCATTTCATTAAACGCAACATTTATAGAAATCGAACTTTACCTCATCCATGACAACTAATTTTCAATTTCCGTCTGACTGATTTATCCACGGTGGAGTTGAAAACAACAGTTCCCATCATTCCGCGTTCCTCCACGTCGTCATCAAGCAAAGCCGTTGTTGTTGTTTTGAATGTAGCGCCCTCTAGCGACATGACAATCTTAGGTATTGTAGCTTTAAGACATAACTGACCATGCTTACAAGGATACTTGCTAAGATTGGTATTGTTTAGGGCTGTCAGTTAAACACTTTATCAACAGCATTAACACAAACCCATTTTAACAGCGTAAATTTTTTATAACACACGATAAACAGTCTTTTTGGCCTAGCAAACTTTGTAGGTTTTTTTTCACATGCTTTTGTAACATGACGCAGCATGCGTGGCGCTGACGCTCTGAAACCTCTTCATTTGACTGGCCGCGCGAGGACGTTAAGTTGCTTCATCGACCAAAGCGCAAGCGGATCTAGCTAGACCTGAAACAAAACAACAGGCATGCCGCACACACTCGTTTAGGCTTGCGAGCCGGCCAAATAATTGGTTAACATTATGTTTTGAGTGTATGACGAGGGTGAGACGCGAAATGGATGCCAATAAAATTCTGAATGGAAAGTTTACTTTTAAAAGTTGCCAAATGGGTTAGTGGGGCACAGACAAGACCAAAGTGACCTGTGTGTTTTTTCGTTGTGAACTGAGCTATCATCATCGCAGCACGTCCAGTCAAATACCGCTTGATGATGGCCAAGCTGATGCGAATTCTCCGCCCCTCATCAGTATTTCTTTCACCCTTTTATTGATGGACAGTGTTACATTGTGTGAGGGATTATTTGCTCCAAGTGAGAATGTTAGTGTGAAATGGAACACAATATATGTTAACTATGACATTAATGCGATTAATTGTGAATAAATATTTTAATTGTTTGATAGCACCAGTATTGTTACATTATTTTATCTGAATATATCTGTTCAAGCGCAAGAAGATGTGAAGGAGAGATCAATTCAGTATTCAACGCTGACTGAAGACGCCGGAAAACGAATTGATTTCCCTTTAGAGTCGTCTTGTGCTTTTGTGACAATGCAGCACTGGCCCGTCATCTGTCCCGAAATGTCTTTCATGTTGGTGTGTTCATGTTCTTGCTTTAATGATATCAGTTTATGTTGTTTAATAAACAAAGTATTAAACAAAGCAATTGCAACATTGCATTGTTAGAATTCGTAACATTTTTACCAGCCAACTTGCGATTAACGCCGTTTCATATACTTGCATAGTTGTACTTGCTTGGCGAGGGTACATTTTTAGGTTAATTAAAAAACAAAACAAAAAAATGTTGAATACTGACATATTAAATGGTTTAAAAAATGAAATGACACATTAAATATGAAATTAAAAAGTACAATGGACCTAATTTTTTTGTATTTTCATTGTAAAAAATTTTAATACACATTTATAACACTATGTATTGTGTTATATTATCATGTCAGTGACAGTGAATGACAAAAAAAAAAAAAAACAACAACAAAAAAACGAATTAACGCTTCCGCTGAGAGGGTGTTTCTAATACAACGGCTGAGGGAGTGACGGCTGATTTGACCTTACACCTTTCTCTTCTGACCTTTTTGCTTTTGAAGCAACTGGAAATATAAAAATTATATTTGCTGTCATCTCCTGTTCAGTGGAAATGTAAAAAGGGTCTCGTGGCCAATGAGTCAGTCGTTGAGTCATTTATCTGATTCATTCAGGAACGAAGCAAGTGACTGTCTGCACTACATGACATTTTACAACCTGAGCTAACCTCATCTTGTCATTTAAGGTCACATTTTGTCATATATTAGGGAGACTTTTAACCATGACACCCTTTACTGATCACACCACATGATTTTGAGGACAATTATTTAAAAAATATAATTGACAGTGAAGCAGTTTTGTTAAAATATACTCTTTTTCTTAGAAAAATTTAAAAGTATTAATGAGGTTTTCTTTTTAAAATATTTTAATTCTTTTAATAGGATTATTATTCTTCATTAATTAAGATTTTATGTTATGTCAGCCTGGCATTTTTGACGTTATGCCTTACTTTATTACTTTAAAAATGATCCCTTAAAGGTTCTATATATAACTTTTTGTATTGCCTGTGTTTGAAGGGGTTGTAGTCACAGATTGCACTGATCCACTTTTCAGGTTCTGCTATTACCTCTGAAGGCCAATATTCATATTTATAAGTGAGGGTCTCCAGGGTTCGGATTCCCTGCAAAATCCATCAGATGTGACGTGCATGCGCGCTCCTGAGCCTCTCTCATCCTTCATATACAGTCATGCAACCATACACAGTCTATGCGACTAACGGCACTTCAGTTACGACATGGAGTCCTGACAAACCCCAAAACGTCCTGCCTCCGGCACAGCACAGACTCAACACAAACTTCACATCATAAGAAAATATATGTATATTAAAAAAATATAAAAATATAAAGTATTATCTGCTCAAGTCTGTCATCGTCAGGCAAAACGTGAATCTAGTCGGACTCCTGCAACTAAAGCGCGGATCAACATAGTAAACTCCAGTGAAATAGCAAGGTACACTAGATGAAACATGACATGAATACAAGAATGTTCCCAGGATAGACAGAAAAGAGGTGCTCCTCAGGCATGCTGTACTTGTATCAATCAATCAGACTGACCTAACGTACGTCATCCCACTACTGATCATAGAGAACACAGCCCCCATTCTGACGTTCAGCACAGCAGTAATGTCACTTCATACGATCTTACTGATACACTGAAACTGTTCAGCTCTAGTTCCACTAACCGTTTCCGCATATCATATTATACATTCACCTGTGTTGACATTGCTGATTGTGAAAAGAACATAAACAGTCATGGCTAAATGACTTTATGTGGGCTAAACGTTATGTCGGCCCAATGCAGTTTCTGTAACACTATCCTGGACGAGGCATATAGATCAGGCCTTGACGGCCAGCTGATCCAGACAAGTAGGCTATCTATTGTACCTGCACTGGGAGTTGCATCAGTTTCCAGCATGTTGTGTGACTGATTCTGCCGTGTCCTGAAGGTCTCCGTGTGGCCGGGGCAGTGAATGCTCGCTCTCGAGATCGATCACGCACACGGGCACGATGCTAGCCCTTGGTTACATTCTTGAAACATCACCGCTAGAGGCCGCTAAAAATGGCATACAGCACCTTTAAAAAAGGAAGAAAAAAAAGACTGTAGTGAGAGACTGCGCATCAACTGCAACTCAACTGTCTCTGTGGCCAACATCAATCTTGAAAGAGAGAACATATAGTTCGACCTGATTGCCGTTCCCTCTTTAATTCACTTTCATGGTGTTTTCTTTTCGTGGCCAGAAGGAACAGCGCACGTTTAATTTCTCATCAGAATGTCGTGAACTTTGATTGACACGCTTCTGACACGGCCTTGAGTAATATGCGGGGGCCCTGCAACTTTGTTAGTTCTCTCTTTTTCCCATTGCCAACCAAACTAAGTTGCTAACAGGTTAGCAACCATGGTTTTGAGAAACGCACCCCGATCGGCTCCAAAATATTGTAAAACATTTGAGTACCACTGTTCTCAGATGCGACAGTCTCCCCAAATCTCCTCTCAGTTTTGCTTGTAGAATTCATTACAATTCGTTTTTCTGTTCTGACTCTGGTAGTCTTTTATGGTCTCTTTCAAGATCTTTTCCTTGGAGGAGCTCAGTAAAAGCTCTTGCTAAAAAGGAACGACTTCCCAAGAGTGTTTTCAGCCTGTTTCCTTCACCTTTGTCCATATCTGCTGGCTGGGGATGAAGGGGCTCGGGAGCCTAAGTGTCAGGCTTCTGTCGGCCTTCTTCCTCCACTACCTTTGGTCTTCTCATTTCCCTCCCCAGAGGTAAGAATACAAGGGACAGTCAAATTGCTTTTGTACGTTTGTTCTTGATCTGTGAACTCGAGGCTATGGTCATTATTCAAAACCATTATGTGTTATCATCTAGTAAAGCCTTCCAGAAAGAAGCTTGCTTTTAGCATAAATGAGCATTCTCAATAGTCTTTTATCCTGTGACCTGTTCCCTGTAGTGCAGCAGCTGCCGACCATCACTGCTCAGACCTCGGGCTCTCTCATTGCCTTGCCATACGAATGTAGAACATCCTGTTCAAGTGTGTAAGCCAAAGGCAAATCCAAGACCAACGTGAGTGATGATGTCCTGCTTTTAATGGGAATCATTCCCCTGAAAAATGGAAATAATATCAATTTGATCAACCTCATGTTCCAAAACCACTTTCATTCAGCTACAAAACACATGACATCATAATTTTGTTCATCTATTGAAAGTCTGTTCCGTGGTAGTGTGACATGTGAGAATGAACCTCATTGGTTCATGTGCGTTGGTTATACATGCTTAAAGGGTAACTAAACCCCTGGGGCTCTTATTTATAAAAATTGCCGCGACGCACAAAGAAGGGTCACGCCGTCTCCACTCACAGTTGTATCCACAAACACCACGGGTAAATGTGCCGGTCCTTTGACGTAGCTCTGACCAGACGTACGCACAAAACGGGTGAAATGAGAAATGGCGACACCGTCGGCAGTTGGACAAAAACACGTGAAAGGTGCGAAACTGTAACGATCGTTGTGTAAAATAAATGACTCTACATAAATAACACCTGAAGGTCTCTCCACAAGCAACAAGTGCCCACAATCGACAAGCCTGCACGAGCATCGTTGATCCGACCTGCAACAGAAATGCAAATTAACACATATTTCCAAAAAGTGAAATATGTTCTGCAATAATATTGGCATGTTATACAATTCGATCCTCATAAATAAGATGGTAAACAAAACGAAATAATGTACAAAATTGATATTCTCGCCAGTGTCCGTCTGAACGGAGCACAGAGCAATTAGATGGTCAGTCAAGATAGATCAGATATTTAGGGAGATATATAGCCTAGATAGATCGAGATAGATAGATGAATTATTTGTCCACTTGGGGAAAGTTGTTTTCACGGTAGAATGTCTTCATTCATGCTACGGAATCATGGTATCCATGCATTTGCCTTTAGTTCGTTTTATTTTTGATAAAGGATAACGTCATGTATGTCTCACCCATTCAGAAAGCTGCAAGAAATGACATTTGGCGGCTGCAAACCATTTCTCATTTCCAAGTAGTACTTACAGGTCTGCCATCTGTAGCTTGTCAGATGCAGAATTAAATGGTATATGGAAGTAAAATGCCCCATCACAAGTCGGTCAATGAACGCACAAGCAGCCGATCTTGCGCCCTTAGAAGTATGTGTCGATTAAATGGAAGGGAATCGGCAGCTGACGCATCATCTTCCACAACAAAAGGTGTGGAAATATATTATTTATTCAAGAATCCCTCATTGTGCAGTTTTTATTCCAGTCAAACAGTCTCCATATTTCTACTCTTGGCCACCTCTCTGAATGAATTAATGACTAGACGCTCTTTTGCCTCCACTTTATGTTTGACTATTTCTTTTCTACTTTGCTAGTTCCAGGTCTTAGGCCATTTATTGCCTTGTAACCATTTGCCACTCAAGTGCCTTTTTTGGGCACATTAGTAATGCCCTATGTGCCCTCCAAACAACATTTTCTCCTTTCATCTTTAAATCAGCTTTAATTTCATCAGTGAAATGACCTTTGTGTAATCTCCTCTGAAGCCATGAAGCCACAAAAGCTGCGCTATATTGCAGATTTATTGTGGATCATTAAGGAAACGTGACCAAGGTATGTGCTGCTGTACGGGTTCATAAATCAAATATTTCTGTGCGCAACACACGTCTAGATTTTATATTGGATTGCCACTTCTGACGTAATCTATTAGTTTTATAGAAATGAGGCCCCTGGTCTAGAGCCTGACTCCAATCTCATGGCAATATTTGAAAAATGATGAAAAAGTGGAGACCCCAGCGGAGATAGGGGACGAAATAGATGCTAAAACACTCTATCCCTATCGTCTTTCAATAATTGGAATTTCAAAAACTCCTGATGGCTATAGTGGTTTCACGAACAAGCTGGTTTTTATACTGCCGTTGTACCAAGTACTGCTGTAGCCTAACCTGCTATATTATCAAGCTGTTGAATATTTGATAGGAAAATTCAACTGCAATAGCCACCGTCAACCTAAGTAAGGCAGCATGTAAAGACGTTTTTACACCATATATTGTAGAAATAAAAGATTTATACAAATGTCAAAAAAGTTACTCCAATCAATGACTGGTAAATAAAGATCCATTCTTACGGATTTAACTAAAAAAAAGTTGGTTTAAGGTTTAGTTACTCTTAAAGGAGCCATATACATGGCTGTGGCCAAAACTGGTACTGGCAATCACTTACAAATTACTGTAAGCAGTGTATTTTCATTTTTGAGTGAACTATCCTGTGCAGACAGCTAAAATGGAGAAATATCCAAATAAAATTAAAACTAAACTATTTCTTTGTGCAAAATGTTAGGGAAAATGTTTCTTTATGCCACTGTAAATATTATTTTATTATTATTATTATTAATTACTATGTATTTGATTCTCTTCAACAAATATAGGGAAACTTCATCAGAAGGAGGTAAACGTAAAAAAGTGTTGAAACAGGACACTTGTAATCATTTTTTAAATGAAGTATAAGAAATGCACCACCTATACTAAGAGCTTTTCTTTTTCATTTTGATGAATCTACTTTTTTGTTGTTGTTGTCCATGTCTAATAGGTGGGAAGAAAGTATTAAGTGTTGCTGAAAGTTTCCTGTTGTGTGATTTTAAATGAACAGGTAACCGCTGACAAAATGATGCGCATGGATTCGACCCATATAAAGACCCGGCTAATTAAAGAAGAAAGTAGTGGGACTTTTTGAGCATACCAAACAATAAAGATAAGTGAAATACAGGGAAGATACGTTACGCCTCCGAACAAGCTCGGAACTGCAATATCATAGGAATAGAATTTATTGTGCCTGGTAAGTCACTGTGCATAAACATCCTTTCTTAGCACGTTATCTTAGCTGATAATCATGTAAATAAATTGTAGAATTCCAGAAAATTCTAGGACATAGATTTCCATGCGATCTGTGCCAGGAAAATTTGCATTTTCAATGTGTCCCCTGAGCATATCAAGCATGATGTTCCCTCCAACTTGTTTGTAGCCTCAGTCCAATCATTCACTTTATAGCCCTTAATCCTATAACTGTGGACAAATGTGGGCACAGAGGACTCAGGTGTGATGCTAATTTTTATTTATTATACATTATATCACTTGACTTCAATAAAGTTTTGTCTATCCATTTATGGTGTTTTTTTATTTATTTAGGGGTAATTTTGAATTTATTTACTTCAAAAAGTACCATATTTTCTATGTAAATTATGCTTTTTTTATGTTTTTTTTTTATTTATTTTTTAACTACAATAATAAATATTATTCTAAAAGTTCTTAGAGCTTAAAACCTAAAGATGAAAGTGATTTTGCTGTCACATGGTGTCTTATTTTGGCTTATTCTAGTATGCTCTAAATACAAGTTTTTCCCATTCATTTCTAATGGGTGCCCATTTCTACCCAAATAACAGATCTAAAGTATTTTTTTTCACCCACTTAACATTGTAGAATTGGGTCAAAACAATTGTGTGTGTTCAGGAGGCAAACTTTGGAAAAGTAGCCAAGTCTTGTACCACTCCGATCAAGGGAAGAATTTTTTTTAAATAAATCAACTATTTTGCCCACATTTGTCCAGAATTCAGTTTTAGGGTTAATCGTCGATTAATAGTTTCAGTTGGCTGCCTGTCTTACATTTTGGTAAGTGACAGCTAAGAATTTAAATGCAATTTCATTTGTTTGTGCTTGATCACAGTGTTACCCAAGTTTCCCAAAGTGACAGACAAGCCACTGGTGGTCACAGAGGGCGAATTCAGTGGTTTTGGAGTGTAACCCGCCACAAGGGATTCCACCATGGCAGCTGTACTGGATGACCAAAGGTAATTCAAGATACTTTAAAGAAACCTGCACATCAAGTTAGTCAAAATGAGGAATTTTTATGCGCTTTCCTGTGAATCTCTTGTTAGTTTCAATATTACTTTTCAAATCTCATCAGCTGTTACAGCAAACATTATTGTTTCTGAAATGTCAATCAACTCCTTGGCCACAGAATACAGCAAACAGATGCAGGCATATATTTACCAACTGTATAGATAACTAGTGTTTGTCTGTCGCCAGACTGAGAGTTCGTGAATCGCCTGCAGTAGTAATAGGCTTTTGATGATAAACATGTTAAGGTTCATGCTGTAAATGGTAAAGAATGCAGTTGATTAATACTTACTGAAAGCATGAGGACACGTATGTGACATTTGAAGAATTTCATCCTTTCAGTCAAACCAGTTCACTTTGAAATTGTTTTTTAATATGTTTAGCTTACCTCAAGGGCATCCAAGATGTAGGTGTCTTTGTTTCCACAGTATTTTACATTTTTATATTTTAAGGTCAAACCGTTCTTGTCTATAAGTCATATAATGGAGGTCTATGGTCACCACCTCAAAGAGCATGCACAGAGAAGTCCAAATAAAACATGATTTAATGACTCGCAAATGTAAAGCACACATTGATGGCCTAAGACACGAAACAGCGGTTTGTGTGAGAAAATGAAGCAGTATTTATATAGTTTTTACCTGAATCACAGTCACATCCAAGTGATCCGAAGGCACGGGCGCTATTCTGGCGCATGTGCCAGAAAGCGCCAGAAGTGATCTCTTGCGCGCATACGTCACTCATTGTTTACACAGAGTTTCAGAAGTGTTACCTTACAGTGAAGAGTCTAAACATATTTAGAATATATCATGGAAATTGCAATGAAAGACGATTTTGATATGTAACTGATACACGCTTGCGCAGAGCCAAAGCGTCCGCGCCTTCAGAATCACTTGGATGTGGCTGTGGTTACAAGAGGTAAAAACAATATAAATGCTGTTCGTTTTCTCACACACACCGCTCGTTTCGTGTCTAGGCCATCAGTGTGTACTTACATTTACGAGTCATTACATCATTTTTAATTTGGACTTCTCTGTGCATGCTCTTTGAGGTGGACCCCATAAACCTCCATTATATGACTGAATAGAATAACGGTTCGAGCTAAAAATATCAAAATGTGAAACTACTGTCGAAACAAAGACACCTACATCTTGGATGCTCTCTAAGTAAGCTAAAACATACCAAAAATTAATTTCAAAGTGAACTATCCCTTTAAAGAGTAGATTAGCCAATTCAACTGGTTCGCAACTGAACCTTATTGCTTTTATAAACGAGTTACCACACAATACAAATATTAAAGCCAAACAATATGCAACAGTGCAACTCAGTTGTGTGTGTGTGTGTACATTGTACCATTTTTTGAGCACGAACTCTCTAACTTTCATTCAATTTCTCTGAAGGAAACTTGTGTGTTTGCTTCTCAGTAAATTGAACATTTCTAAGGAAGTTGTTACTGTATACGTCTTTACTTCTCGAGCTGACGAGGTGTCTCAATCACGTTGAGCCACCTACAGTTGCAGAGAATATCTGAGCATTCAAAGCTCTACCCATGATGCCTGTTATCTGCTGTGCGGTCTGTCAGATGGGACTATTTCTCTGGCGGTTTGGATGGTTGCCCTCTCAGATGTCCTGTTGCTCATGTTAATCTAACAATCCTACTCTGTATTGTTCTCAGATCTTTCGGCACATTGAGCAGAATGAGAGGGTGTCCATGGGCCTCAATGGGAATCTGTACTTCTCAAATACACTGCTGTCTGACAGCCATGATGACTACTGCTGTTTTGCCTCCTTTTCCAGGATACGCACAATTGTTCAGAAACCCGCATGGCCCTGAAGGTCAAGCCAAGTACGTGCTAAGATTCTCCATAGGGAGTACAAGTAGCATGATATGGTTTAAAGAAAACTAAATAGAAATGAGTTTCATGCTACTCTGTGGTCGGTGTTATTTTTTTATGTCTTTGAAAGAAGTCTCAGTAACACTTTACAATACGTGTGCACTAATATGCATTAATTCATGCTTAACTGATTCACAGATAATCATGAGTTAATGTATAACTAATGAAGAACTAAACCATTAATTAATGATTACTGCATCAGCAACTAATAAAGAGTCTATATGATTAATAGATTAAGTAATACATGAATTGCTATTAATTCAATGTGTCATTGTGTATTAATTCCTTAATAACATATTTATTAACTAATAGTGTAAATTAATGTGTTAATTACCACAATTAGTCAAAGCTACGTACTTCAAACTTCCAGTTGTCTGCTTTAATTAATCATTAGCTAATGATTTGCAAAGGTATCATTATGTTATGACTTTACTTGTTGGGGCACATCATTATTAACTGAGTCATTTAGTAATTTGCACATGAATTTGCACTAACAATGAAGTAACAAATCATGCATTAATGCATATTAGTGTATCTGTCATATTATCTGGAAGTTGAAATACAAGGCTTTAGCTCATTCTGGTAATTAACATATTAATTAACACTATTAGTTAAAAATGAGTTATTATGGAATTAATCCACAATTACATATTTAATTAAAAATAATTCATGTAGCCTATGAACTAATACATTAACCTTACAGACCCTTAATTAGTTCCTAATGTGGTAATCATTAATGAATAGCTTAGATAATCATTAGTTACATATTAATTCAGTATTATTTGTGCATTAGTTAAGCATGAATTAATTCTTATTAGTGCACCCATATTGTAAAGTGTTAACAAAGTCTCTTGTGCTCACCATGAAAGGCTGCATTTACTATACAGTAAAAACAGTAATGTTGGGAAATATTATTACAAATGTTAGAAAATGATTCCTGTGATTGAAGATGCATTTTCAGTATTTTTACTGTAGTCGTCAGTGTCACATGATCCTTCAGAAATCAGTCTAATTTGAGGATTTGATGCTCATGTAACATATCATATTATTATCAATAACAAGAGGATGGAAAGACGTAGTCAGACAAACATTAGTTCCAAACTGATGATAACTTCTCGTGGTGTGTTGATCCAAAAGGAAAGTCAGAAATAAGAAAAAAGAGACCCGCACACGATATAGGCCAAATTATCATTATCAATGAAATCAGATTGATATTTTAGTGGAAACAATGATATGTATTTTTTCAGGATTCATTCATGAATAGAAAGCGAATTGAACTAAGAAGAAACTGCAACATTGTAACAAATTAAAGGAGCCGTATGTAAGATTGTGGCCAAAACTGGTACTGCAATCACTTTCCCCTCCCCCCTGACTTCAGAGGTTGCCAGATAGGCTGCAGGACCCAGCGCATTTTTTATCCGACACATTTGTAGCTGTAGTTTTGGTAACTAGCAGAGCTGGCAACCCGGATGCTGCAACACAACTGACTTCGTGATTGGTAGATTGGTGGAGGGTGGAGCATCAGAACAAAACACAACATGACAACATCAACATCAGTTGAGGGGTGGAACTTCACTTTTTAAATGACAATATCCTGGCTGGACTACTGTTGTCAGTGATATAAGTATTTGAAATTAACATGATTTCTAAATGTCTAGTGACATATCAGGGCCATTTTATGATTATTTGAAATACATTTCTTACATACAGCTCCTTTAAGTCCCTGTTTAGGTACAAAGCAAACAATTGACAGACCTGGATTTATTTATTGATGAAGCAATGCTCATATGGCTGTATTGGCGAATTCTTTAAAGTGAATGTGATTAAAAGATGCAGTTGGTTTTAGTGTATCATCAGCATGCTGTTTTTTTAGCATGCTAATAAAACAGTAATTATTGGACAAACTTGCATTGGCCAACTTACTTGGTAACTGCTGTTCCAACCACTTTTTATAACCCAACCAATTCCTGATGGATAAAATCAAGTCTTGCCCTACACTTTTTTCATTTAATATCCACTGAGAAATAAAGATGTTAATGCAGTGTGTTTAGCACAGCTAAAATTATGAACACTAAAAAGTCTAAACTTAATTATCTAATACAGTTGTTGGACGAGCACTCTGACCCATCCGTACTGACTTTGTATGTGCATGCACCCGTGTGTTCTTTGGGCTCTGTGTTATTCATTAACATTTAAGTGTGCTGAAAATGCAAACAGTTTTCTTTGTTTCTTCTTCTTTTAAATAGTAAATTCAAGCCAAGGGGATGATGACATCATGAGTGGTAAGTCACAAATCAGAAAGTCAACTATTTTGTAAAATGTGCTATGTATCAATTATTCAAAAAAGTTAATTTATCTTTTTTAGGGCTTTTGCTTCTGCCGCAAGACATTCAGGATAAAGGTTTCAGCACTTTCTGTAGTTCAAACTCTAAAAAATGCTGAGTTTGTTTCAACCCAAATTTGGGTCAAATATGGACAAACCCAAATGTTGGGTTAAAAATGTCATTGAAAGATTTACAATTGAAAGTGAAAGTTGAAGTTAGGTTAAAATTTCAAATGACTCGCTTTAACCCAACATTTAGGTTTGTCCATATTAGACCAAATGTGGGTTAAAACAACTCAATCATTGTTTAGAGTGCAGATTGTGTGTTCTACACTCTAAAAAATGCTGGGTTGTTTGAACCCAAATGTTGGGCAAAATATGGAACAAACCCAAATGTTGGGTTAAAATTTTAAGTGACATTTTTAACCCAACATTTGGGTTTATCCAAATTTTGACCCAAATTTGGGTTAAAAGAAACCAGCATTGTTTAGAGTGGCAGATTGTGTGTTCTACACTCTGTGTTGTGTGCTGGGTTGTGTGAACCCAAATGTTGGGTCAAATATGGACAAACCCAAATGTTGGGTCAAAAATGTCATTAAAAGATTCACAATTAAAAGTGAAAGTTGAAGTTGGGTTAAAATTTTGAAACTGACAGTTTTAAACTAACATTTAGGTTTGTCCATATTAGACCCAAATGTGGGTTAAAACAACCCAGCATTGTTTAGAGTGCAGATTGTGTGTTCTACTCCTCTAAAAATGCTGTGGTTGTGTGTAACCCAAATGTTGGGTAAAATATGGACAAACCCTAATGTTGGTTTAAAATGCAATTAAAAACTTATAGTTGAAAGTGAAAGTGGAAGTTTAGCTAATTTTAAAATTACGTTTTTAACCCAACATTTGGGTTTGTCCATATTTTACCCAAATGTTGGGTCAAGTATGGACAAACCCAAATGTTGGGTCAAAAATGTCATTAAAAGATTTACAATTAAAAGTGAAAGTTGAAGTTGCCAAAAATTTTAAATTAAATTCTTTAACTCAACATTTGGGTTTGTCCATATTTGACCGCAAATTGGGTGAAAACAACCCAGCATTGTTTAAAGTGCAGATTGTGCATTCTACAATCAAAAAAATACTGGGTTGTTTGAACCCAAATTTGGGTAAAATATGGACAAACCCAAATGTTGGATTAAAAATGCAATTAAAAATCTTAGTTGAAAGTGAAAATTGAAGTTGGATTAATTTTAAATTAAATTTAACCCAACATTTGGGTTTGTCCACATTTGACCCAAACTTAATGTTAAAACAACCCAGCATTGTTTACAGTGTACAGTTCTCTTCCAGTTTGATAAATGCACTTTTCTAAGAATATCTGACTGTCTCTTTGCAAAAATAATGGCATGTTTTCTGAGAATATATCTTGCATGATGTTTATTTTTCGTACCTCCTTGGCCCATTTTTCTTATTCAGACATAATAGGTTCTTTCTTTTGTCCATGTCAAGGCTATTTACTGATAATTTGTCCCCATTCAGTTCAGGAGAGGAAGCCGAACATTTTGGTGCCCTCCAGTCATTCAACGACATTCCTTAAAGGAGAAGAGCTGGGAGCTGGAGTGTATCGCTGAAGGACTGTGAGTTCCCTTCTCTGATGGCCACTAGTGCTTACAAACACACCACAGCAGCAAAGCATTTCCACTGACAGCTATTCATTTTGGACTTCCTCAGGCTATATTTAGAAGGTAGAATGGATACGGGATAATTGATCGAAGCGTCTCGCATATTAAAAGCTTTGGAAAGGTTCTGACTATACCAAATGTCACAGAACTGGATGAAGGGAAATACATGTGCAAAGCCAAGAATGATCTTGGTGAAGCTGTGCATCATTTCAACATTGTTGTGGAAGGTATGTTAACATTTACAAGGTCTTAAGCCTGCACTGCAAAAAATAAATAAATAAATGTTGGTTTAACTTGAAAAAAATAAGTAACTTGGTTGCCTTAAAATTTTAAGTTTATTTAAATGAAAAGTATAATAAATATTATATATTTATTATATACTATTTTTATATTTATTATTATTTTATATTTATTTTAGTTTCTTTGTCAATCATAAAACCAATTTATTTATTTACACACAATCTGGTTGATCACATAAGATCATTTACACTAAAGAAAATTGTGAAATCATGTCACTTCCAAACACAGGGGGGCAGTATTGCTCTAAAGTAGGAAGTTGTTTTAATCCGTATTCATGTGTTGTGTGTCTAAGACGCTGCCCAGCTGGCAGGAGAGAGCCAGTGAAGAGTCAGTTAGCAGAGATTGGATCTGACATCCACATCAATTGTTCTGCTACGGGAAAGCCACAACCCACAATCACCTGGAAGAGAAACGGCCAGCCCCTCGATGGTGTGTTAAACCTCCACCCAGCCCGTATAATGCCCATTTGACTGAATTTGTCGGCTCAAAGCCACTGCCAAATGCAGTGCAATTACTGTCTGCTGTGTGAACAGTCTGTTGTTCTTATTTAAACTAAACAGCAGTGAAAATGCGGCCACTTTGGTATTTATGCACAATTTACGTGCTCTTGTAACTTAACAGTCAATAGATAGTATATAAAATACAGCAAAAGTCAACAATGTACCTTCCAAATATGTACTTCACAAGTTTATTGTCGATAAAATGATATGAAATTATAGTTTACTTGTTGAGATATCTCTCAGAGTGGAATAAACACATACTTTCAAGTCTTGGCTATTGAACATTTCCACTGTTATTGTTCCCGAAATAGCAATAGCAAAGCATTTTATCAAAATGTCTAAATAGAATATTTGCACTATTTGGTGGCTTTTCAGCAAAATGTAAACCTTTACGAAACACACAAGCAAAGAAATATCAAACCAAACCAAACCAAATAAATTAACATGTATTTATTTAAAATACATTTTCATACTAAGTATATAACAAATCCATTACATATTTACTGGGATATTATTGCTTGAGACTTACAGATATTATTAAACTTTATTTGGAGTACTCCTTTATTGCACAATTCATATTTCTTAAAATTAAGCCTAACATGTGTTTTAGTAAGGATAGTATGATCTCTGTATAATAGTAGTCTTTAAATGCTAAATATTTAAATTGTACTGAAAGCATACACGCAATAGTTTCCACTTTAGCACAATCAAATAAACTTAAGTCTATCTTTAGTTGGACCTCAGCACCGTTTCTAGATAACTAAATTGCGTGATATAAAGTCGCAAATTGCATGTTATAAAATAAGAATTGTGAGATATAAAGTCACAATTGCGTGTTATAAAGTAGCATTGCGTGTTATAAAGTCAGAAATGCATGTTATAAAGTCAGAATTGCGAGATGTAAACTCGAGAATTGTGAGAAAAAAAGTCAGAATTGCGTGATATAGTCACAATTGCATGTTATAACTAAGAATTGCGATATATAAAATGCATGTTATAAAAGTCAGAATTGCAGATGTAAACTCGCAATTGTGAGAAAAAGTCAGAATTGCGTGATATAAAGTCGCAATTGCATGTTATAAAGTAAGAATTGCAAGATAAAAAAAATCGCAATTGCGTGTTATAAAGTAAGAATTGCAAGATATAAAGTCGCAATTGCGTGTTATAAAGTCAGAAATGCATGTTATAAAGTCAGAATTGCGAGATGTAAGCTCGTAATTGTGAGAAAAAGTCAGAATTGCGTGATATAAAGTCGTAATTGCATGTTATAAAGTAAGAATTGCGAAATATAAAGTCGCAATTGTGTGTTATAAAGTTAGAATTGCGAATATAAAGTCGCAATTGCGTGTTATAAGGTCAGAAATGCATGTTATAAAGTCAGAAATTGCAAATGTAAACTCGTAATTGTGAGAAAAAAAGTCAAAATTGCGAGATATAAAGTCGCAGTTGCATGTTATAAAGTCAGAATTGCGAGATGTAAACTCGTAATTGTGAGAAAAAGTCAGAATTGCGTGATATAAAGTCGTAATTGCATGTTATAAAGTAAGAATTGCCAGATAAAATGTCACAATTGCATGTTATAAAGTAAGAGTTGCAAGATATAAAGTCGCAATTGCGTGTTATAAGGTCAGAAATGCATGTTATAAAGTCAGAATTGCAAGATGTAAACTCGTAATTGTGAGAAAAAGTCAGAATTGCGAGATATAAAGTCGCAGTTGCATGTTATAAAGTCAAAAATGCATGTTATAAAGTCAGAATTGCGAGATGTAAACTCGTAATTGTGAGAAAAATGTCAGAATTACGTGATATAAAGTCGTAATTGCATGTTATAAAGTAAGAATTGCAAGATAAAATGTCACAATTACATATTATAAAGAAAGAATTGCGAGATATAAAGTTGCAATTGCGTGTTATAAGGTCAGAAATGCATGTTATAAGGTCAGAATTACGAGATGTAAACTCGTAATTGTGAGAAAAAGTCAGAATTGCGAGATATAAAGTCATAATTGCATGTTATAAAGTAAGAATTGCAAGATAAAATGTCACAATTGCGTGTTATAAAGAAAGAATTGCGAGATATAAAGTCGCAATTGCGTGTTATAAGGTCAGAAATGCATGTTATAAGGTCAGAATTACGAGATGTAAACTCGTAATTGTGAGAAAAAAAGTCAGAAATTGCGAGATATAAAGTCGTAATTGCATGTTATAAAGTAAGAATTGCAAGATAAAATGTCACAATTGCGTGTTATAAAGTAAGAATTGCGAGATATAAAGTCGCAATTGCGTGTTATAAGGTCAGAAATGCATGTTATAAGGTCAGAATTGCGAGATGTAAACTCGTAATTGTGAGAAAAAAGTCAGAATTGCGAGATATAAAGTTCGAAGTTGCATGTTATAAAGTCAGAAATGCATGTTATAAAGTCAGAATTGCGAGATGTAAACTCGTAATTGTGAGAAAAAGTCAGAATTGCGTGATATAAAGTCGTAATTGCATGTTATAAAGTAAGAATTGCCAGATAAAATGTCACAATTGCATGTTATAAAGTAAGAGTTGCAAGATATAAAGTCGCAATTGCGTGTTATAAGGTCAGAAATGCATGTTATAAAGTCAGAATTGCGAGATGTAAACTCGTAATTGTGAGAAAAAAAGTCAGAATTGCGAGATATAAAGTCGCAGTTGCATGTTATAAAGTCAAAAATGCATGTTATAAAGTCAGAATTGCAATGTAAACTCGTAATTGTGAGAAAAATGTCAGAATTGCGTGATATAAAGTCGTAATTGCATGTTATAAAGTAAGAATTGCAAGATAAAATGTCACAATTGCGTGTTATAAAAGAAAGAATTGCGAGATATAAAGTCGCAATTGCGTGTTATAAGGTCAGAAATGCATGTTATAAGGTCAGAATTACGAGATGTAAACTCGTAATTGTGAGAAAAAGTCAGAATTGCGAGATATAAAGTCATAATTGCATGTTATAAAGTAAGAATTGCAAGATAAAATGTCACAATTGCGTGTTATAAAGAAAGAATTGCGAGATATAAAGTCGCAATTGCGTGTTATAAGGTCAGAAATGCATGTTATAAGGTCAGAATTACGAGATGTAAACTCGTAATTGTGAGAAAAAAGTCAGAAATTGCGAGATATAAAGTCGTAATTGCATGTTATAAAGTAAGAATTGCAAGATAAAATGTCACAATTGCGTGTTATAAAGAAAGAATTGCGAGATATAAAGTCGCAATTGCGTGTTATAAGGTCAGAAATGCATGTTATAAGGTCAGAATTGCGAGATGTAAACTCGTAATTGTGAGAAAAAAGTCAGAATTGCGAGATATAAAGTTCGACAAGTTGCATGTTATAAAGTCAGAATTGCGAGATGTAAACTCGTAATTGTGAGAAAAAGTCAGAATTGCGTGATATAAAGTCGTAATTGCATGTTATAAAGTAAGAATTGCCAGATAAAATGTCACAATTGCATGTTATAAAGTAAGAGTTGCAAGATATAAAGTCGCAATTGCGTGTTATAAGGTCAGAAATGCATGTTATAAAGTCAGAATTGCGAGATGTAAACTCGTAATTGTGAGAAAAAAGTCAGAATTGCGAGATATAAAGTCGCAGTTGCATGTTATAAAGTCAAAAATGCATGTTATAAAGTCAGAATTGCGAGATGTAAACTCGTAATTGTGAGAAAAATGTCAGAATTGCGTGATATAAAGTCGTAATTGCATGTTATAAAGTAAGAATTGCAAGATAAAATGTCACAATTGCGTGTTATAAAGAAAGAATTGCGAGATATAAAGTCGCAATTGCGTGTTATAAGGTCAGAAATGCATGTTATAAGGTCAGAATTACGAGATGTAAACTCGTAATTGTGAGAAAAAGTCAGAATTGCGAGATATAAAGTCATAATTGCATGTTATAAAGTAAGAATTGCAAGATAAAATGTCACAATTGCGTGTTATAAAGAAAGAATTGCGAGATATAAAGTCGCAATTGCGTGTTATAAGGTCAGAAATGCATGTTATAAGGTCAGAATTACGAGATGTAAACTCGTAATTGTGAGAAAAAAAGTCAGAATTGCGTGATATAAAGTCGCAATTGCATGTTATAAAGTAAGAATTGCAAGATAAAAAAAATCGACAATTGCGTGTTATAAAGTAAGAATTACAAGATATAAAGTCGCAATTGCGTGTTATAAAGTCAGAAATGCATGTTATAAAGTCAGAATTGCGAGATGTAAACTCGTAATTGTGAGAAAAGTCAGAATTGCGTGATATAAAGTCGTAATTGCATGTTATAAAGTAAGAATTGCGAGATATAAAGTCGCAATTGCGTGTTATAAAGTAAGAATTGCGAGATATAAAGTCGCAATTGCGTGTTATAAGGTCAGAAATGCATGTTATAAAGTCAGAATTGCGAGATGTAAACTCGTAATTGTGAGAAAAAGTCAGAATTGCGTGATATAAAGTCGTAATTGCATGTTATAAAGTAAGAATTGCAAGATAAAATGTCACAATTGCATGTTATAAAGTAAGAGTTGCAAGATATAAAGTCGCAATTGCGTGTTATAAGTTCAGAAATGCATGTTATAAAGTCAGAATTGCGAGATGTAAACTCGTAATTGTGAGAAAAAAAGTCAGAATTGCGAGATATAAAGTCGCAGTTGCATGTTATAAAGTCAAAAATGCATGTTATAAAGTCAGAATTGCAGATGTAAACTCGTAATTGTGAGAAAATGTCAGAATTGCGTGATATAAAGTCGTAATTGCATGTTATAAAGTAAGAATTGCAAGATAAAATGTCACAATTGCATGTTATAAAGAAAGAATTGCAAGATATAAAGTCGCAATTGCGTGTTATAAGGTCAGAAATGCATGTTATAAGGTCAAGAATTATCGAGATGTAAACTCGTAATTGTGAGAAAAAGTCAGAATTGCGGAGATATAAAGTCGTAATTGCATGTTATAAAGTAAGAATTGCAAGATAAAATGTCGCAATTGCGTGTTATAAAGTTAGAATTGCAAGATATAAAGTCACAATTGAGTGTTATAAGGTTAGAAATGCATGTTATAAAGTCAGAATTGCCAGATGTAAACTCGTAATTGTGAGAAAAAGTCAGAATTGCGAGATATAAAGTCGCAAATTGCTTGTTATAAAGTCAGAATTGCGAGATGTAAACTCCAATTGTGAGAAAAGTCAGAATTGTGCAGTTAAAAAGTTCGCAATTCTGTCTTTTCTCAGAATTGTGACTTTATATCACACAATTCTTGACTTTATTTCCTACAATTCCTGACTTCATATCTCGCAATTTTGAGATAAAAAGTTCGCAATTATTTATTTTTATTTTTTATTCAGTGGCGGAAACAAGCTTCCATATGTTACAAACCATTTAAATTACAAATAGATGTTTGAAATAGAATCCTGAAATATTTTTTCCTCAAGTTTCCACAAAAATATCAACTGCTTTCATTGATAATAACAATAAATGTTTCTTGAGCAGCATAATCAGCATATTATAATGAATTCTGAAGGATCACCTGATACTGTAGACACTGAAAATTCAGCTTTGCCATCACAGGGATAAAATTACATTTTTTTTTCAAGAAAATCATCTCAAAAACATTAAAACACTGTACAATCCCCAAACCTTTGAATAGTAGAGTGCCAATTCAAGTTTGTTTCCCCTCAGATTTCCCTTCTACCAGTCACAAAGTGCTTGATGACAGAATAATCATTTCTCCGAGCAGGAGAGAGACACTGCAGTGTACCAGTGTGAAGCCTCCAACAAATACGGGACCATACTTGCCAATACGAACGTGCTTGTCATGAGTGAGTACTTCACTTCACTGTAAACAATGACAATCGTATTGCTATTTTTAGAATACGATGATAGGTCAGGTACAACCCATATCATTTACATGTATCAATTATTCACAGTGCCAGAAGAGAAGATTGTGGTTCTCATTGAAGTTTGCGGGGCTTTGATTATGATATGATTCTCTTGCTGACATGTAATGGCTTAAGGGTTTCAGCAGCTGTTCATTCGTAATTGACGTAGAAAACAAACATAAAACGTGTGCATGAGTGTTTGTGTGTGTTTGTGAAGTACTTCTGTCTCTGCCTTCAGTTTGTATCTCTGGCAGGAGAAGAAGACAGCACTTTTATATGCTAATATATTTTTTTACAGTTTAATTTCAGGAGTGTGCCTCGGTTTGGTGCGCCTTGGCCATATGCCACACTGGCTGTTTGATGTTTGTCTGTGTGAACTTTTGACTTAATGGTCTGGCTTTCTCTCA
>JAQIUQ010002377.1:550000-585000 GCA_030378365.1 Hybognathus amarus | reverse complement strand
CTGCAGATTCACAAAGTGGAGATGGAAGATATGGGCCAGTACAAATGTTCGGCAAGCAACTCTGAGGGCACCGCCAGCATCACCACTGAACTTTTCATCAAAGGTTAGCCACCTTCCTTAATCAAACAAACATAAAAAAGCTTTCTGTTTGCTGGTCATTACTGAAACTAAAGGTCTGCTGTTGATAGATTCAACTAGGATCATAGAACCTCCTCGAGACATAAAGGTCATAAGAGGATCTATGGCCGAGCTGGAGTGCCAGGTGGAGTGCGACCCCACCCTCAGAAGACAGCTGGAGATCTTGTGGATGAAGGATGGGATAAATATCCTCTCCAACTTCTCAGAAAAGTGGGTGACCTGATTTTTCCAGAGTAGAATTCGTTGAAGCCATTCTCCATTTAAGCAAATCCTCGTTTCAGAAAGTGTTGCGCAGTCAAAACAGGAAGGATTAGCATGAGCCATGACATTTTTGAATTGTATTAATAGTTTTATCAGTGCTGGAATCGTGGATTAAGTGCTTATACTTTGTAGTCGTGTAACAGAGCGGAGCTAGATGTAATTGTATGCTTTTATCAGTAATAGAGCGCATTTATGGGAGAAATGTCTCTCTTGAAAATCAAAAGGTACTCCAGGTAATGAGAAGGAGCTTTAACCTATTTCTACTAGGCTAGAAAAGGATCTTCTGTGTAAATGCAGTATAATACTGTGCCAAGTTTTGTTTTATTTGCTTAATTTTTACCTCGGGTCACCAATTAGCAGGCTGTGACTCAAATCCACACCCAGATTAGTTCCACCTGAACACCAAATTATTTTTAGTAATTAAAGAAATTGTAGACAAAAACACACAGCGAACAGAACAGAGCTGGGCATTGATTGTCATGACAACATTTAACAGCACTCTTATTTGGCATTTCATACAGAAAGCCACAGAGACGCCTCTGCCAACCGTGTCTACGCTTTCTACATCGCTTCTATTATAATCAATGGAGACGTCTAAATTATAAGTGGCTGTTTCATTTGACGGATGCCTGGTTTCTATTTCTACTTCAGCCACTTTTGGTCTGGCAGAACATTTGCATTCTGTGGGAATTGATTGCTTTGAATTTTGCTTTGAGGTTTATTTGCTGACCTCCGTGTGATTCAAAGTCAGATAAGTCCTTAAAATATAGAGATAATTTGAACTTTGGTGATAAAGAAAAAACAATGATATTTGAGGTTGTAAAATGTGACGTGGTGTGACTTCCCTAAAAATTAATTAATGACTATTTATAATATATATATTGAATATATATGAAGAGTTCAGATGCAAAAGCCTCTAAATGCCATTTGAAATTTTCTTCTAAAACGACATTTTTTTCAAGCTTGTATATTTAAGTTCAGTAATTTCACTTAAATGACAATTAATTGGTAATCTTCATTGCCATTTAAGTGAAATTACTGAACTTAAATATACAAGCTTGACAAAAATGATCATTTAGAAGAAAATTTCAAATGGCACATAGGCCCTGTTTACACGAGAACGCTCGCGGTGAAAATGTAAAAATATTTTATCGGATGTGCCTTCGTTTACACGGCGACGGCGTTTTTGAGGCTTAAAAACGCAAAAAAGTGAAACCACCCTCCAGAGTGGAAATCTTAAAAACGCTTCACCGTCGCGTTCCCGTGTAAACGTAAAAACGCAAAAGTCTGCTTGACAGTGAAGGTTGTACGCAGGCGCGTGGACTTGGTGTTGTTATAGTATGCACTCCTAGCCGCCTGAAGTGCATACTACATTGAATTTCACACACTTTTGTGTCACCATTTGCACGCGAATTTCCCCCACAAAACGCTCGTCTAAACGCAGAATAAAAAGTGATGACGCAACGCCACTTTTGCGTTTTCTCTTCAGAATCGTTTCCGTGTAAACATAGCCTTAGAGGCTTTTGCATCTGAACTCTTCATACACACACACACACATATATACACACACACATACATATACACACACATATATATATATATATATATATATATATATATACACACACACACACACACACACACATTTTACCTTGAAAAAATATTCTTAAACTTTATTTATTTTTATAATAATTTTAAGATTCAAGGTTTAAGGAAAATATGGTAACATTTTAGTTTAGGGACCAATTCTCACTAGTTGCTTATTAGCTGTATTTGCTTATTAACAGTGTAAAAAAAATGTTGGTTTAACTTAAATGAAGTAACCTGGTTGCTGTAAAATTTTAAGTTCATTGAAATGGAAAAAATGAGTTAAAACAATGAAGGAGATTAATTTAATCTTCAGAAACTGAAAATATTAGGTATTATCTGAACCACATACATTATTTAAGAAAAAAAAAATGTTTACATGATTACAAATCATGAACGTATTTATTTAGTGTACAATCTCCAATCAATCTCATTCATTGTACTAACTCAATTTTTTTCAATTTCAATCAACTTAAAATTAAGGCAACCAGGTTGCTTCATTTTTTTAAGTTAAAGAGCACCATGCAGGTTGGACACCCCTATATAGCATAGTGTATGTTGACGATAAAACAACTAGATTTTCTGAACTGGAGTAATATATATTTAGCCATTAACGATATTTTGAGAAAAATTGTGATAAAATAACTCCGCGTCTACGACGCACTAACCGGAAGTGACGATCGCCGAGGGAGTCTGTTCAAGTTCAGGCTCAGGTTACAATGGATGTGAACGACGAAACCGCGTTCTGCGATGTTGCGATATGCCTATGATGGCCCACAGGCATATAATTATGAGCCTCCTAGGTGAGATAGAAGTCAGGGAAGATCGGGGGACGAACAATGGGCAGAGGAGAGAAGTAACGTTAGAGTTGTGGTGTCGAGAAAACCAGTGGCGAATAGGGCAAGTGAGTTCATGTAAGTTAGCACTGTGGCTAACGCTGGTTCATCTACTGTATGGCTAGTACCTTTGTGTTTTGTAATAAATCTGCTTAAGCAAACATACATTCGACTTTGTTCTTGATTAAACATCCATTTAGATTGTCTTAATTTAAGCCAGCAACGTTTTGTCTTCTCATATTCTACGCTGACAGTGATTATGCAGTCCATCCAAGCTGGTTAGCACTATCTCTACATTGACTAATGACCATGCCATAACAACAAATAAATAATGCTTTTCAAATGCAGTTAGTGATACCATTTAAACCGAGTGAAATGTGCGCCACAAACGGCCGAGTGCGTGTGGTAAAAGATGCGGCAGTGAAGTCTGCTCTATTCACCTGCACATAACGCACCCAAGACCAAAAAGCCTTGTTTTTCCTAGAAGGAAAATGATGGATATGATGTCCTGACAGGCTGGAATTCGTGCAACAAGCACAAACACAATAATTTACCATTATGGCTTCTCTAAAACTCGATCTAAAACTTTCTGTCTCTCACTACTGCTCTGACTACATCAACACCCAGCAATAAGAAAGCGGACCGCGAGCTCATTTGTTTTCCTCGGGCGACGTCATATGACGCGTTGCTTGCGGGAAAGGGGTATTCCAGAGCCTAGCGCATTTTCATCAATCTCTCCATCAAATGAGATTTCATTAGAAATTTTTAAAGACCTCTGCAGACAATTTAATGTATTAATTCAGAAATAATTTCAACCTGCATGTTGCTCTTTAAACCAACATTTTTTTTTACATTGTAGAATATTTGATCTTTATTAGTACTTATAAAGCACATATTAATGCCTTATTCTGCATGACCAATCTACATCCCCTAGTACACGTAACCACTACAACTACTATACCTTACTAGTTAAAAGTGAATAGTCCCCAAACTTAAGTTTGACATTTTAACATATCAAATCATTGTTTCATGCCTTTTGTTTTACCACTGACTATTGCTGCCAACATAGAAATATGCAATAAATAATCCTGGAATGCACATTGCTTATTTCATTTCATAGCCAAAAAAGATATTGGCTCCTGAAACAGTGTAAGATTCATTGTAAAGGAAATTCAGGGACTTGGAAGTTGGAAAACTACATGAATTAAATAATTGTGACCCTGACGTCTCATTTATGAATTCATAAATTGAGAAATTTTAATTACAGCTAAAACTATTATTTTATATGAATATTATATTTAATACATTGTTAACCTACTTTGGGTTGCAGATATTTCGCAGATGATGGAATTCTCCAGATTTTCAATGTGAGCAACAGTGGTCAAGGGAAATACACCTGCATTGTTCGAACACCACTGGACCAGGATACAGCGTCTGCATACATAACTGTGTTGGGTATGATTGAAGAACCTTTTGAGACTAGACTGAATGACTGTGTTATGTTTATGTATTACTTTAATACCACAATAATAGACCTGCTTGGAAAAAATGAGATTCAAATAGTGGTGCAGCAATCTCCACAAACAGAGAAAACACAAAACATAGTGGAAAAGATGTGTTTTTGTGATCATTATTACACCAGTTATTCCTTGAAGCGATTCTGCTTCTCTTGCTAATGGTCTTCAGATATAGTTATTTTGATATGAAGCTTGTAATAGTCTTGTGTCTGAAATGTGACAGATGTCCCTGATCCACCGGTTCAACTGACGCTCACCGATCTGAAAGACCGCAGTGTGAGGCTCAACTGGGCGGCTGCTGGTGATCACAACAGTCCCATAACAGGTAAAACTCATCGAAAAATTTTGCTCAAATGCAAAAACGTTTCCATTGGCGTACCCTTTCATGTGTAATGATACACATTTTCTGTGCTTCTGAAGTAGGCTTTTGCTTTAAGCAAGTAATTTTCATGGACATTGCTCACACTCATGCATTGCTCTATGATATTTCAAGGGGGCTCCCACTGGGGCTTCACCACAGTGTATTGAGAGCATGCGCTTTGCATATTCAATGACCGCTGTGCTCTGTTCCTCTGATCAGAGTTCATCATCCAGTATGAAGAGAACCACTGGGAACCCGGGACGTGGAAGGAGCTTCTACGAGTGGCTAGCAGCCAGTTCTCAGTCCCCTTGACACTCTATGGCCACATTAACTACCAGTTCAGAGTCATCGCTGTCAATGCAATAGGGAAAAGTCATCCCAGCATGCCATCGGAAAGATATAAGACACCTCCTTGTGGTAGGGATACCTTTGATCCTTTGAGAGTTGCTTTTGTAACATGCTTGGATTCCATCTTGGTTGACCTTGGACTTGTTTGTCTCAGTGTCTTTGTAGGGATTTACCCTGAGAAAATTATACAGATGTCTATAAAAGCTCCATAAATTTTAATGCTCTTTTAAGCGAGCGCTGTCTCTGAACCATCAATGACTGTGTGCTCGTCATTATGTATGATACACTTTGGCAGTGTTGGAGGGCAATGGTATTATTGACTGAGACATACGTTAAATAATTCATATTCACATTTGTACAGCTCCCGACAGGAACCCAGAAAACATTAAGATTGAGGGTCACCTGCCACATCAGATGGACATCAGCTGGGAGGTAATAAACTGCATACAGCATTGACAAATAATTGTAATGCATATATGCATGTCTTGAAGCAAGAAAAAGGCGAACACCCTCAGAACAACATGTTCCTGGAGCTCCTATGAAGTCTGGTGTCTCGTAGTTTTAAAGCCATAGCAACTTCAAGGGATACTCAACTTTTTCGGAAATAGGCTTATTTTACAACTCCCCAGAGTTAAACAGTTGAGTTTTACAGTTTTCGAATCCATTCAGCCGACTTTCTGATATTTAGAAGAATATCAGTAACCAGAGAGTTTCTGGTCTCATTGACTGCGTAACATGGTCTCAAACATATATACTATGGAAGTCAATGAGACCAGAAACTGTCTGGTTACTGATATTCTTCTAAATATCAGAAAATCGGCAGATTGGAAAATGGTAAAAACTCAAATGTTTAATGGCTCATTTCCACTGAGTGGTATGGTACAGTTTGGTTCGATACGCAAATATTTGTGTTTCCACTGTCAAAAGTTGTGAATGGTACCAAAAAGCCATACCACTTTTGGGTACCCTTCCGTTGGGGTACCTAGCACAGTGAAAGGGTACTAAAAGGTGGAGCTAGACTCACTGCAGAACGGTGATTGGTGGACAGAGTATCGTCACTCGCGCGTGCTACAGTTGAAATATAATTCTACTATTATTGTGTCACGAAATGTAGTTACGAGTTTTTCAGGCAAGAATGTAGTTTTTTAAAGCTCAAATCTGTGGTTTATTTATAGAATTATGATAATTTGACTGAGATCCATTCCAAGCGATCACCAGACGCTCGCGCTCGTGTCCCCCGCCTGGAACAGCCTTTCCTCAGCTAGTCGTTCTGATGTTTGCCGCTGACTCTGACGTCTCTGTAGTGGCTAAACATGAGATATAGTTCGTCTTGTATAAACCTAGGTGATCTTTGGTCTCGTAAATCTATAATTCTTTCCCTGGCCAATAGTTTTGGCAGAAGGCTACGTGAAGTTTCATGTCTTTGAGCACTGAATTTGTATATTTGACTGACTGAATTGTTTCTTGATGTTATTTAAGCTTTACTGTATATCTTTTTTGCACCTTTTACTTATACTTTTATAATGGCTTGGCTATTATTGATAAAACTGAAATTCAACAAAAATAGATAATTTTGTCTTTTTTTTATTTTATTACAAGATCATTGATGTAATGTTGTTTACTGCAACATTTGTACCAATGCGATATGAAATACATTACATTACATATTGCCTGGAATATGTTTAATGTTTTTCAATTTAAACGAAAAGAGGCAGGGTTGTGTTTTATATTTAGTTTTGCTATAAATATAACGTTACATACATGCAGTGAATATAATCAATAGGCGATGACGTTGCCTGAACCACATTTGTGTGCTTTAGAATGTTTAAAATGTATTGAAATGAAATCGAAAAGAAGCAGAGTGGTGTTTTATATTTCGTTTTATTGTTGCCTAAAATGAACATACAGAGATAACCGGAGTCGCAGAGCCAGAGTGCCGCGTTCAGAGACGCGATTGTTCCAGCAGAATTACTGGACTCGTGTCCTCGGGATCATTCTCCTGAGTCAGGACTTTGCGTTGGCTTCTTGGTATTGAGAAACGCCTAATGCCAGCGCTTGTTTCTAGTGACAAACATGCCGAGAAGCAGAGAACAAGATCTGCTGTCTGTCATCCATTGTGGTTTACTATGTCGCTTTTTCGCGCGAAAATGACGCCGATCGCTTCTTCCAGCAAACACCACGCCTATCAAGTAAGGGTACTGTTGGCGGTGGAAACGCAAGCCTGATCATGGTGTACCCGACCCGAACCCATACTGTACCGTACCTTACCCCTCAGTGGACACGAGCCATAACTCTGGGGGTGTTGTAAAATAGGCCTATTTCCAAAAAAAAGTGGAGTATCCCTTTAATTTGCTCTGGCAGTCTCAAGAATATGAGCAAATCTCCATTCAAGTATTTATAAGTCAAAATTCCTTCAGATTGCAATTCTGAAGGAAAGCCAAGCGAGGCACCCCAGAAACTATCCCACGCCAACTTTCACAAACCCATCAGCAAATGTCTCTTGCACTCAAATGCTCCAAATGCTCAGTAATGTTTGGAGTGCACTGACCCACTTTTCCCTTTAATCACCAGCCGCTCTTGCCTGTGGAGCACAACGGTCCCGGTCTGGAATACAAACTGAGCTACAGGCTCCTGGGTGTCGAGGACAGTTGGAAAGAACAGATGGTGAAGAGACACTCATTTGTGGTGCCGAGACACCCAACGTTCGTCCCTACGAGGTCAAGATCCAGGCCTTCAACCACCACGGGTGGGCACCAGAACCCAGAGTGGTGACTGGTTATTCCGGGGAAGACTGTGAGTGCAACAGCTCATTAATGCATTCATCTCACAGTCGTGTGACGCGGCCACGATTAGACAATAATAAACACTTAAGATAGGAGATTAGTTGGGAGAGTGGTTTAATCCACTCTTTACCAGGATCAGTCATTTCTGCTGAGCTTTTACATTGTGCTTTTAGGGATCAGACATATTCTTTGCCAAACACTTATGTGATTATCTTTTGTTTTATTCAATTTTCATATTTTTCATGCCCTTGTCTCTGTAGTCGACATTTGGCATTGTCTAGAGGATAATGCAACAGGTTGGGCTGATTTTGTCCATGTTATTCCTGCATCAAAAAGGTTATCCCTGTAATTCATGTTGTAAAGTGCAGGGATGCAAACTTGTCAACTTTCAGCTAAAAATTATTCATGTAGATCCAAAAGTGATTCAGCGTAGAACCGATGAGTTTTTAAAAGCCATTGAACTGCTCATAAATACTGCTCCATAAGAACCCCATCACTGCTAGCGTGCATTTTAAATGCAACAAACGCAATCATCTTCTCAAATTTGTAATGAGTCACTCATACTAGCCACTTTGGCGGGTTGAATCTTATATGTAATATACATTTTTCATTTGAAGTCTTTTAAAAAGGCAAGTTCAATGTAGTGTTGTTAAAAATATGGATTTTTCTGTATATCGACACTAAAATGACTCTTCCAATACATTTTCCGTTAAATACACGATACCAGCTGCGCTTTCTCGATCTCTCATCTCTTCCTGTTGACATAAAAACTCCCCTCACTCACTCGTTTCATTTACTCGATATGAATATTGGTGTTGTCTAGAGCCAGACCGATATATCGGCAGGCCGATATTATCGGCCGATAGTAGGCATTTTCCAAACTATCAGTATCGGCAGTTATAATTGCCCATAAATAAATATTTCAAAAATAAAATAAAAACGGTTGGCAACACTCGTTGGCAATTACTGTTGAGTTGGTCACGATACATACATTGCTTGAATAACAATTAAAAGAACATCCCCATCAGTTCTCTTAACTCAGATAAGCATGACAAAATTTATATATAATAAGCCGAGAGTGAAGCGGAATTAGCTAGTAATGGTTACGTTGTTACAGTGTAGTTGACTGACTGTCCTTTTTAACTTTTGACAATGTGACTGAAGTAACAACTTTCTTTTTAAAATGCATTCTCTTATTATTTTAGTTAAAACTCATAAATAACAAATAACTACTGTTAGGGAAATCTGTTAATGTTTAGTTGCGCGTTTCTGAAATAAAAAAATTAAAAAATATCGGCCGATATATCGGATTTTAAAACCCAAAAAATATTTTTATCGGTATCGGCCTTCAAAATCCTTTATTGGTCGGGCTCTAGTGTTGTCATAGGGCTTTGATTTCGCATAATTTCACTTAGTCCGGCAGATTTTGTACTCGCACCTAAAGTTAAAAAAGCCACCTCTCAACACTTAAACAGTTAAATACACACAAAATAATGTCAAAATGCCTGCTTTGGAGAGTATTCACATAAACGTAGTCCATTATGTTGAGAAACGAAAACTCGTTTGTAACAGTTTAATAGATCGGTGCGTCGGGTAAAGTGACAGCAGCCTAATATACCTGCTGCCAAATTAAGAGCTTTTATCGCTGCATATGAGTTTGCATCTCTGAAAGAGCTTTTCCCATGCACCCTCATTTCTCTGCAGATAGCTTTGTGTTAGCATGTGCACTTTTCCTGGAAAAAGTGTGTGTAATGTGTCATCCAATTACAGTTCATTTATTTTCCCCTCTGTGGCTTTAGTTGCTTCTGGAAACTGTTGTGTACGTGTCCATTTGTGAGATGTTCCCCTCTTGTTTAGCCTTAAAAAGATACCGCGTTCTGTTACCAATTCTAGTGCCCTTGGCGCCTCCTGAGGATGTATCTGTGGAGGTGTTGAACTCTACACTGCTGAGGGTCAGCTGGTCACCAGTGCCCCAAACCACCCTGAGGGGCCATCTTGGAGGATACACTGTGAGTTCCTGATCCTTCCAGCTCAAGGGCCCTGTAGTGCTGATCGATGAGCAACAAACAAACTGTTTATAACAATTAAAAGACTCCACTTTTGCCTTTTCTGTCTTTCTACCTCTCTTTGTTTCTTATATATCTCATCAACACCTTCTTCCTCCTGTCTTTTGCTCCTAGGTGCACTGGTGGCGAACTAAAAGTCTGTTGACCTCTGAAAGTATTCCCTCAGAGAGACAGTCTCTCAACATCCCTGGAAACAGGAGTCACACCATAGTGCCAGGACTAAAGCCATTCTCTAAATATAACCTGACTGTCAACGTCTTTAACCGAAGAGGGAATGGGCCCAGCAGCAGTCCCATCTCTTTCACAACTCCACAGGGAGGCAAGAACTCTTCTGACATGTTTTAAAATTCAGTGTTTGCTAAGTTCTTGTGTGGATTCGGTTGAATTTTGAACACTTTGTGGTTCACACATGGTCCAAAATATACTGCTGAACATTAGAAGAATAATTTACATAGAAAGTTTTTTATGGGTTTCCAAGTTTAATGTACACACTGACCAGTAGTGCCTGACATCTTCCCACAGTTCCTAAGAAACCTTACGACCTGAAAGCCACAAACTTTCAGAAAGACTCAATCAAGTTGGTGTGGGCGCCTCCACTCGAAACCAATGGGTTTCTTACGGGATACTTGCTGCAATACCAGACAGGTTTGACACTTCGCAGATTTATCTCCTCTTACATTATCTGTCTCAGTTAAATTTATATAAACTATGTTGCTTAATTGTAGATCTTTATACTGCTAAGTTTGGGGTCAAAACATTTACATGTTTTAAAAGAAGTTTACCAAGGCTGTATTTATTTATTTCAAACAGTAATAGTATGAAATTTGATTACAAATTATTTTTAAGTGTCCTTAATATGCTATTTTAAAGGTTTATAGTTTTGTTTTGAAGGCCTCATACAACAGGTTTACATGCGTCAGAACGTCAAAAAATACTTTCATTTTCTCATAATATCCATTGAACGTTTTTCATTGATTCTAAAACGACTAATTCAGTCTCTCTAAATCCCTCCTTTCCATGAGCCTATTCTGCTCTAGTGGCAGCAAAAATTATTTCGCAGCCAGTGTGGTCTTGAAACTCTCCATAAACGTTTCAGCTGGAAAAACCAAACTCTGTCAGGCCAATCACATCGTGTATAGAGTCGGCGGATGGGCTTAACATAATGACGACAGAGTTGCGACGGTTCAGTGCTACTTGAAGACAAAGAATGGCTGCTGCTGGACAACAGTAGTCTGGCATGCCAGACCTACATCAAGATGTTAGGTCTGGAAACTCTTCATTGACGGGACTCGAATTCGAGGGCGGGATAAACGGTTGTCTTTCAAATTCTCTCAGCACGCAATTGGATAGCACTAAAGCCAATCAGAGCAATGAAAAAGGTGACGTACTCAGCTATATACAGTATTAAACTTTTGCCGTATCCAGTCCAGCTGTCAACATTGTTTATTGAAAATAAGGGAGATTTCCCCAAATCCATCCCCAAAATAAGGGATTTTTTTGTTTTTTACACGACCCGCAAACTTTAAAAATAAAACACTAATCATTAAAAGTCTAAAGAGTTTATAACTAGCCTACATATGTGTGAGAGAGAAAGAGACAGTATGTGTGTTTGTGTGTGTATGAGAGAGAAAGAGACAGTGTGACATTAAAAAATAATATCATAGAGAATGTTTAAATACTAATATATCAACTTACGAGGGAAACGGAGGCGGAGTAGTGGCGCTTCGGTGGTGGAGAATGATTCGGGAGAGGTCCGTGCACTCGATCAGAGCACGCGCTGACACTGAGTAAAGCCTTTATCCTCAACGACAAAATGACAAGTTGATCGTTTCGCCACAGCTTTTTTGTAACAGCGCGCGTGGCGCCGGCCGCATCCGACGATGAACGACTTAAAACCAAATATGTCCGAGCTGGCTCTGACTGTCGCAACTCTGTCGTCATTTTGTTAAGCCCGCCCGCCGACTCTATACACGATGTGATTGGCCCTTCCAGAGTTGGGGTTTTCCAGCTAAAACCCCTATGGAGAGTTGCTAGACCACGCTTTGCTGCAAAATATTTTTTGCTGCCGCTAGGGTGCGTCTAGATTTCTAGGCTAGGCGAACAGCTGTCTTTTCGATTCGTTTGACCGCTACTCTGGATGATTTGAACTTAAGCTTTTCTTTGAAACTAGAACAAAGAACGGCACTTGAGTCATTAAAAACAACAACAACAAAAAATGATGTGTTCGGAGTTTTGCAGACTGGATACGGTAAAATGTTTAATATATCAACTTGCTCCGCTGGTGGAAAAACGCATGGGACTCAGCAGTCACCTTCATTGTTCCCCTGATTGGTTGTAGTGCTATCCAATTGCATGCAGAGAGAATTTGAAAGACAACAGTTTATCCCGCCCCTCGGATTGAGCCCTATCAATGATGAGTTCCCAGACCTAACATCTTGATGTAGGTCTGGCATGCCAGGCTAACCCACATCTGCTTAGCAGAAGTATTTCAGGAAGACAGTAATAACATAAGTTAGCTGGTTAGCCGGAACCTTGCACAATATAAACACATAACTACATATTTTTAACATCCAGTATATGCATCAATAATTAATCATACTTACAGGTTGTGATTCTGAGGAGCAAGTTGGTTCAAAGAAAGTGTGTTCTATCCCATCTTTAATAGATAAGCATTTTGCAAATCCCATTTAGACCTCAGAGAGATTTGAGAAGCAAGGTTATACTGCTGTTGTATTGCTGTGGTACTTTTAACCACTGACTCTTAAAATCCTCATCCTTTGGAAGTGTTTAGCAAGAGAATTTACTTCACGGAAGTGAAACTGGAATTTATGTATTTATTTAAAAGGGACAATGCATATTAATGAACACCTTAGCTTTTCAGCAATGTAAATATGCATCATACATCATATTTGCTGATCTGCTGACGACATGTTTAGACGATTCAGAGTCTATTATTTTTTGTTGGAAGACAATAACTTATTTATCGCGCACTTTCAACTTTATAACTTGGTGAACCGATTACATTCACACACACTGCATAATAGGGGCACTTTAAGGATCTATCTTGGTGGACTAAGTATCGACTACACTGCTGCTGGCATGAGCAATACCCAGAATTATAGAACCGTGTAGCAGATCTAGACAGGTGGGAGGAGGGCTAAAGCAAAATCTCATGGCATGCAGTACTGAGCTAGTCAAGGTCAGGACGGGAATAAAAAAGTTTGCATAGATAGAAAAGAGAGATTTATGAATTTAGTATAGAAATCTTTTGTAACATTATAAATGTATGTAATTTCGATCAATTTAGTGCATCCTTGATGAATTAAAAATGTTACTGACCTCAAACTTTTTTTTTCTGTTCTTCTTCTAGTTAATGAGACTGTGGGTAAGCTGATCTCTGTGAACATCAGTGCACCAGATACTACAGATTGGGTCTTGCATGATCTACAGGAAGACAACTGGTATAAGTTCTACCTGAGAGCGTGTACGCAGGTGGGCTGTGGGTCAGCCATCAGTGAGGAAGGAAGCACCGTCCCTGAAGCATGTAAGTGTGCCCGGAAGCAACTATAAGCAGAGTCCCAGGAGTTATAATGGATCTGGTGTCAGAATCTAAATTGAAGCGCCCATGCTGAGAGACAAACATCTGATACAAGAAAAGTTAGTTGTGTTCTAATTAGCACAGCCGCAAGGTGTTCGAAAGTGATTAAGCAGCTGTTACTGAACTACAGAAGTTGCTGTTGGCAAGATCTTGTTGCATAAAGGAGATTATTGCTTAAGTCGTCTGATGAACGAAAGGGTGGAATAATGTCTGCAGTCTAGTGACCGATCAATGAGGTGCCTTAGTCAAATATATTTGCCTCTAGATGTGTTTTTATCAACTGTATAACTGACTTTGCAGCATCATCATTGCATTTCTCTGCCACAATTTCTAGGCCACGATTTTGTTTTCACGAATTGCATATTCTCATACTCCATGGGTTTGTTTAAACTGATCTGTCTTCTTATCAACCAACTTTTGTTTCTCATGAACTAGTTACTATGCCTGAAAATTCACTTCCTGAAGTTTCTACAGTCTCAGCTGAGACTTCCACAGAGAGCTGTATGTATCACATACTGTAGTTTGTAGCATTTTGCAACTTAGTTAGAAAGTTAGTTAGCAATTGCTGGGGGGATCTTCTAGAATCTTACGATTTCAATTAAAATTCATTCTTGGGTCACGATTCAATATATGCATAGATTTGATTTTAGATTTGATTCTAAACTTGTTTTTGTTTATGTAATTTATTTTCCTCAAACTCCTCCCATTTTTCGAGACTTTTAAATGCAGATAAATATATTTTGAAGTTATCAATCCAACATGACAGCTTATTAACATAACACTTCAAGTGGTTTTGAAACCACTGAAGGAAATATAATGTCAGTTCCCTTGCGATACGGTTTACTGTACTGCGTCGCTAGACGCAAAGGGAAAACTCATTTTTCTCCCAATCACTGAAGATTATGGAATAATGCCTTGAAACTGCTCAAGACTATAATGACTATGTTGCCTGCCTATGGAAATCCCACACAGAAGCTGCTCTCATTGCGAGAGCTTGAGTCTTGCCTCTCTCTGCTCGCGGATCGCTTTCTTTTCAGAGAGTGGCTCCGCCCTCTCGCCTCCCGTTCCCGGGAACCTTGGAGGAAGAAATGGGAGCCAAAGGATAGTCGGGCACGAGTGAGCTCTTCTGGCGTGATCGGCCTGGTCTCGTTTGGGGGATCTGATTAGGATCTTCTTGATGACAGCATGTCATTAGCGGCTTCAGGACGCGCATTTAAGGATTCGAGCCGCACTAGAGCTGGGATGGACACTGTCCATGTCCTCTAAAAAGTAGTCAAGGAGCATGGACTAGAGTGGACTACCCCACTTAGCTGCTTGGATGGATGGTTCCAGCAGGCCCCTCATCAGAGAGCAGCACCGTTCTTCTCGGAGGTCTCAGCCGTGGCGTAACCCCACTCACTGTGCCCTTCCTACTTTGACTGCACTGAGGAGAAGGAGTACAAGACGCTACTTCTGTTAGACGAAGCTGTGGCCGTGCACCTCCGCTCATCCACATCAATCGGATGGAAAGCGAAGGTCATCCATCGGTCTAAGCCCTGTGGGATCACCTCAGCTCTCACTAGACGTGCCTACAATTCGGCTTGACAAGCAGGATCCACCCTTCACACAATGGTGGTCCTACAGGTCATTCAGGAGAAGCTGTTCCATTCCATGGACGAGTCCAGCCCTGACCCTGCGGTGTTTAAGGAGCTATGCACCATGAAAGGACTTAGAACTTGGCCCTGCCCGCCACAAAAGCAACAGCCCAGGGGTAACGGCAGAGCAATGGCCGGTTTTGTGGTCTTGGAGCGCCACTTATGGCGGAATCTGACGGAGATTAAGGACTCAGACAAGGCTGCTTTCTCTTTACTCCCCAGTGTCTCCTACCAGCTTCGGCCCTGCGGTGGAACTGGTTTCACTGAGCACTTCACCGCTGCACAGAAGACGTTGCAGGCTATGAGTTGTTCCTGCCCAAGTGCTCCAGTTCTGCAGCTGCTTCCAGTTGCCAAAAGCATGTGCTCACTACGCCTACTAGAGCCTACGCCCTCTAAAATGCTCAGTCCAACCAGAGCCTCGACAACATTCCTGCTCTGAAGTGCAAAAATAAACACAGGATCCTGGCGCCTCAGAAGCCATCCTGATCCTTCAGGAAGGAAAAGGAGGGGCTAAGTCTTGCTGCAGAATTCTGTAGCGCAAGGAGCTGTAGAAACGGTTCTCCTCTCGACCCACAGTGAGTCAGACTTTTACAGTGTCTTTGTTCTACAGATCTAAGCACGCTTGGAAATGGGTTTCCTTTGCATCGAGCAACACAGTGCGCAGTGAGCCAGTATGGTTCCATGAGATGAACAGGAATGAGTTCTGCGTTCACCGGCCACACTTTCACGCTGCACGGCTTGGGGTTCGTCGCTTCAGACGTATAAAACTGATTCCCCAGGGCAGACTGCACGCTTTTATAGAGGGATAGACCCGCCCATTTGTTTCACACAGAGCCGTTATTATATAATCTTCAGTAATCTGAGAAAGGAGTTGTGTCTAGCGACACAGAACTTGTTCCTGTTATCTCGGAACCGGGGTTACATTAATAACTGAATATGTTTTGCGAAGTCGGTCACAGAGTCAAAGCAGTTTGAATTTCTAGAAAACTGTAATTTATCTATTTATATTTTTTTATCTGTACTGTCTTTTTAAGATGAACTGTCAACATCTGAAGTGACATCATCTGAGTTGAGTATGTACCAACAGATTTTTAGCTGTTTTTATAACCTGAATAATTGGTATATTTAACCCATACATTATTATGTCTTAAAATAAATGTTATTAGTTACATTACCTGATAACAGCATGGGAAAACATTCTAGTCTTAACATTAATCATAGTACCTGTAGTTGTACTAATGTTATAATGTTACTAAATAAATAAACAGCTGTTGATGTTAAATTAGTATTATTGTTGCATCAAAAAGTCCCTGCATAACTCCATAATTAATGTAGGAAATAATTCTGTATATTCAGCTGCAAATTTGGCATACTATTCCATAAAAGACACTTATTGAGAGCTAGCTTGGTTGCTGTTGTCGTTTGCTTTGTCTTTTAAGAGCTGCTTTGTGAGGCAGTAGCTACTGTCCTGAACCCCTGCTAAAGACAGCTGTCTTTCTCAATGCTGACAAAACCTGTCTTGCTGCTGACAGGAACACATCATTCAACAGTGTTCATTTTCTAAAGACCATCTGTTTACTCATTGTCCAAATACACAAAAAAACAAAAACAAAAAACAGGACTTTTACCTTGATAGGCCATTTTTAGCTATGTTGCTTATACACAATTGTATTATTAGTTGCATTTAATTATTTGCATTTCACATGCATGTGGTCTGAACTCTCTCTCTCTCTGCAGGGCAACCTTTCTCTTTCACCTCACCTAATACAGACACTCCTTCTGTCAATGCCATATTTCCTACCTTAGGTATTCATCCATTCATATACAGTTAACCATCATTTTCACACCTTCATACATTTAACATTTCTATACACTGTAAAAATTGTGGCAACAGATTACAAGCAATATTATTAAATTTAGCAAATTAGAATTTAGTTATAATTAATCAAATTAATTCCTTAAAAGTTAAACATTTAAAATGAGTCAAACCTGCAACAATAAAAAAACATAAATTTAAGTCACCATTATGATGATCGGCGTTTGTTTTAAGTTTGTTTTAAAATTACGGTTTTCTCCTTCAGTGATTCTACTTGTTAACATCAGGTGTTTATTAATGTATATTTAATGAAATATACATTGAAATTGCATTAAAATATATAATGTATATTTCAATGCAATATAAAATAAAGTGTAAAATAAAGTGTTTGGTGTAAACTTTACTCATTTGAAATGGTTAAATTTTAAGGAATAATTTGCTTAATTATTACTCAATTCTAATTTGTTAAATTGAATTAATAATATTGCTTGCTTCATTTTTACAGTGCACTTGAGTGAAATTTACATTTAAAGTCAACATGAAATCAATATTGACTGTATTATTGAGAGTGATTTGTCAGTGCATGTTATTGCAAAGAAATATGTTTATATTATAATGAATTCGGTTTATATAATATAATATAATAATACTTTGACATCACCAGTCTCTTAAAATAGAAAGTTAAAATAGTTCTGATAAAAGTCCTGCCCTACATTTTTAAGTTACTCTTAAAAATGTTTTATTTACTAACTAACTACATCTTCAACAGTGTAATTAAGATAACTGTACTAATTACTCTCTCTAAAAAATATGGCATTACTTACTGATTTATTTATTTACTTATTTCTCTTTTCATTCTTTCAAATCAACCGTTTCATGTTGACTTTAACAATGTTTCATTTAGATGAAGCATTTCTGTATAATTTCTAAAACACAATCCTATGGTAATGGGTATACTGGGTTTCTTTCGCAGGAACTAACATTTTGAGAGTTTTTCCTGTCTTTTGTTCTATCTTCTTTGTGTATTTCTCTCAGTTGTTCTCAACATATCCACCTTTGTAAGTGACACCTCTGCAAAAATCAGCTGGAGAAGCAGTGGGGAACGGTCTGATTCACAGCTCTATGTTGCAATAATGAATCACCGTAAGAATGTCACTCCTCAATATGCTTTATAAGGATTCAGTGTTTACAATTGTAGATGTATATAGTGCATTTTAGAAAGTTAAATCTAGGGTTGCAACTAAGAACGATTTTGATGATCAATTAATCTGTTTGTTATTTCTTATATTAAATGGATATCAACATTTTGATCAATGTAGAGATCAGTGTCTGTATAATGCATTTAAAGTACAGAAAAACCTGCTGCTTTCTGTACTTTATGCATTTAAAGTACAGAAAGCAGCAGGTTATAGTGAAGAACCAAAAAGTAATAATTCAGTAATTCCTTGTTTTTCCCATTAAATTTAATGTAGGGCTGTGCAAAAGTTAATTGTGATTAATCGCATATAAAAAATAAAAGTCTGTGCTTACATAATATATTTGTGTGTGCTGTATATAATTATGTTGTATATATAAATACCTATGCATGCATGTATATATTTAAGAATTATTTGCGCTTATATTCTGTTTATATATATATATATATATATATATATATATATATATATATATATATATATATACACAATACAATATATTATATAAATAAAAATATTTTTTGAATAACACATTTTCTTAAATATATGCATGCGTGTGTATTTATATAGACAAAATAATTATATACAGCACACACAAATATATTATGTAAACACAGACTTTTATGTTGGATGCGATTACTCGCAATTAATTTTTGCACAGCCCTAAATTCATGTAATATTTTATTTATTAATTAATTATGGTTAAAAAATCTGTGTGTAATGCAAGAAAGAAAATCTCTCGAATAACGGATAATGTCCTGGAAGAAAATTAATAATCCCAGAGATCTCTATTTAAAAAGTGAATTCGATGTACAACAACAAATTTGGTCTAAGAGCCAGTGATTGCTCATCCTTTCTTTATTGTGCTTTAATGATGACCGTGACATTCAACCACTCACTTACTAATAAGTTTACGAATATAATATAAAATGTGAGTAACGTTTCGGTGAAGAGCCTCTCAATGACGCCAAACAGCCAGAAAATCCTGACTAACCGATAATGAAATTCATTCTTGACTTTTCTTTATGGGTTTTTATTTGCAGCCCTAGTATCAATTTTACTCTGTCTACTTTTCTAACCTTTCAAAGTGTGGCTTTTCTCTATCATAGATATCACCTCTTTCTGCTGGGTTGTGACCTAACGCTATCTGGTTATGCGGTTGTTCCTTCAGGTGATGGTATCTGGCAGCTTTCAGAGGCTTTAAATACATCTAAAAGTTTCCACATCGTTGAAGGGCTCAGCCCGGGAACTGTGTACACAGTCCGGCTGCAGGCTTCACACAGGGTTGATGGCCCTAGCATTTTTGAAGAGGTTTTCAAGACTAGGAAAGGTGAGAAGTTAGAGAATTTAGCCTGTAGAACAGCATTAGAGGTATCACTGACATAGTATAGCATGTGATAGTCTTTCTGTGGGTGCATTAGCACTGAGGACATTCAAAGAAAGCTCTCCCGTTCCTTTGAGTAAGCGATTTTAAAAATATATTATATTTTATACTAGGTTTATACAATGCACTGTGATATATATTTGTGTAATTTATACCAGCAGCTGTGGTTGCCATGCAGGACTAAACTTAAATTTACAGTAACATTTTTTAATTGTTTCATTAAAAGGAGTAGTTCACTTAAAAAATAAATAAATAAAAAAAACTTGTACTGATAATTTACTCACCCCCATGTCATCCAAGATATCTATGTCATTCTATCTTCAGTCGAGAAGATATTAAGGTTTTTGATGAAAACATTCCAGCATTTTTCTCCATATAATGGATTTTACTGGTAACCAAACAGTTCAAGATCCAAAAGACACTTTCAGTGGAAACTGTTCAAAGGGCTTTAAATGATTCCAGACGATGAATAAGGGTCTTATCAAGCGAACACGATCGCTCATTTAATAAATAAATAACAAAGTTTAAGTTTTATAAGCTCAAATGCTCGCCTTACTCTGTTCTGTGATGCTCGTTTGTTTCGTTCACTGAATAAACCAACACTCGGAAAAACGTGGAGGTATCCGCCTTTTAGGGTCCCCTTAAACGTCGGTTAGATGACGTTATGCGGATCCTAACCCTACCCAGACCTAAACCTACCCCTAAACCTACCCCGTCACCTAACTGACATTAAAGGTGCGTCAGTTCTATGACGTCCCGGGATCGTCATATAACCGACATTTAAGTGGACCCTAAAAAGGCGGATATTGACGTATGGTCAAAAGACGTCCCAAGACGTCAGTTATATGACGTCTTGGGATGAGAGTCGTGTTAGCCTGCTCTTTATTTGCTGAAACTACAAATTTAATAAGAAACGGGGAGCGTAGATAATGTTATTCGCAACACGAAAAGAGTAGGTAGGACATTTTCATAAGTGTTCCAAAAATTCATAAAAAATTTGGAAATTAACTTCAAGGGATACTCCACCGTTTTTTATAATTAAACTATGTTATTCCCTTAACTAAGACGAGTTGATACATACCTCTGTCATCTCAGTGTGTGCACTCAGTCGCTCTGGCGCGTGATGCACTTTGATAGCACTTAACTAGCCCAGTTCATTCAATATGGGCCAAGCAGAGAAGCGATAAAACATCTCCACGTTTTCCCTATTTAAATACAGTTACTCGAGCAGTGTAACTCGACCTAAGACGGTGGCACAAAATAAAACGTTGCGCTTTTCTAAGCATGTAAAATGGATAACTATATTGTATGGTGGAATACCACAGCAAGTGTTTGGGAGCACTTCGACTCATATTTATCAATGGACTCAGTAAACTTGTAGTCAAGACCGCCTAAACCGAGACCAAGACACTACCAAGACCAGAGGGTATCGAGACCAAGACCAAGACAGACCAAGTCGAGACCAAGACCTAGACCGAAAAACAGACTAGTGTCGTTGAAGCTTAGCAATAACTTGTAAGATTTTGTTTTGCATTGCCTGTCTATCTCTGTTGATTTCAAAGTCTTCACATGAATCCATTCTGCAACTTTTAAATACATAAATATTTTTAAAAACGAAATTATAAGCTTAAGTGCAGGAACCAAAAGTTGGTTGTTTTGTCGCTATGGTTACAAACACACACACACCATTGGCTGTGTGCTTGAAGTCATCTGTCAGTTGTGCAGTTACCCAAAATCTCCTGAATGAAGTTAAAATCTATCATGTCACTGATATGTGTTTGACTAAATATGAATACGTCAATAATGTACATGATATGTGTTTTGTAAATCAAGTGATCCAAGTGCTCGTTGCCGCTGCGATCAGTGTTTTCTCGTGTAGCTCGCGCATGCCGTGTCTTCACTCGGACGCGCGCCTCGATCTGTTGCGGATATCGTCATGGATATTGTAGTATTGTATTGCTAAATCCCCCGACCACTATGTCGGTCTGAGACAGCGAGACCTAGACAAGAACCGAGAGGTCCGAGACAAGACCAAGACCAAAGACCGTGACCACGTAAAAGTGGTCTCGAGACAGGTCTCGAGACATACATCACTACGACTCGGCGCAGTAATATCATCACTCCGGAGAATGAGACTTTTTATGAGTGATGATATTACTGCGCCGAGTCGAAGTGCTCCCAAGTACTTGCTGTGGTATTCCACCATACAATATAGTTATCCATTTTACACGCTCAGAAAAGCGCAATGTTTTATTTTGGGTCACCATTCTAGGTCGAGTTAGCCTGACTTCGTCATACTCATTTTCCTATCGGAAGATGAGTCTGAAACTCCTCCATCTGGATTCGATTATGAGGCACGTCTTAAACGAACCAGGAAAAAAACAACTCTGCACTCAATTGGATAGTCGGTAAACCTACAACCAATCAGAGCAACGCAGTAAGTCAGCTACTTTGCATACAGTTGTCAAATACAGAACGTAGCCTAACTTTACTTATTTTAGAAGTTAAATAACGAGTGTTGCTTCTTACTCCTTCATGAGTGCGACCAAAGGAGAAACCACAACAACCACAGGCTTTTCATTACGTCCCATCTTCTTAGCGACCGTCAGAGCCAGCTGATAAGTTACACTTTTCCCGAATCATGTGGGACGGCAAAAATATCTTTCCGATCGACAAATGCCTTGATTGCAGTTTTCTGTTTGTCTATTAAAATTAATGCGCTGTCGATTTATTTCCAAACAGACGCGACAGCGGAATCTATACATCTCAATTCTGACATCTCTACGTCTCAAGATGTACATCTCTGAGGGAAACCAGTTCAGCGCTCTTTGATAACGTGATGATTGCGTCCTTGCAGATCACCTGTCCATCATTGTATAAAGCCCGCCCTGGCAATTTGATTGGCACGAACATTGTTTGCCTGATCACAATTATCCTCAATGGATTCGAGTCCAGACCGAACTTCCCGTCCAAAAAATGTTGTGGGCGGAGTTCGGGCTGGCATCCAGGCTAAGGTCGAGTTACACTGCTCGAGTAACTGTATTTAAATATGGAAAACGTGGAGGTGTTTGGTCGCTTCTCTGCTTGGCCCATGTTGAATGAACTGGGCAAGTTAAGTGCTATCAAAGTGTTTTGCGCGCCAGAGTGTTTGAGTGCACGCACTGAGACAAAAGAGGTATGCATCAACTCGTCTTAGTTAAGAGAATAACATTGTTTAATATGAAAAAACGGTGAGTCACAAAAAACAAACTAGTAATTAAACATGTATATGATCCACAAATGCTCAACTTTGTGTTCTGATTGTTCTCATTTGACAACCCACATCAGAAGTTGCCGCAGGAACCGTATTTTAACTTGCCATTTGGGAAATTATTGTTTTTCATCTTCTAACCCAACAAGACAGAATTTGTCAATGTTTTCAAGTCAGCATCAGTGTGATTGTGCTCATGAATGACATTTTCCCAAAAACAAACTCTTTTGTCCTTGCAGTGTCTAGTAAGCAAGCGGCGGGATCCCAGGAGTGGTTTGTGGGGATGTTGTGCGCGGTGGCTTTACTGACTCTGCTTGTCCTCATCGGCTGTTTTGTGCTCAAGAACAAAGGCGGCAAGTACGCAGGTAAAACACAAACAGCTTTAGAGGTCACACACAGCTTCCCAGACCCTGTCCAAGCTCACAGTAATCTCTAGTCAAAGCATCTATACCTTAGCTTTGTGCTTTTGTGTGGCTCTGCCGCGCCAACCCACAGACTTATTACTTGCTTCGTCAGACGGATATGTTTAGTTCAGTGAGCTTTACTGGCCTGTCCTCGTTGGCTCCTACTGTGGTCTTCAGCTTTTTTATGTTCCACATATTGTATATTTAACCAATATGAAAGGTTTTTAATGGATTCAAGATTTACGTCCTGAATTAATTATTATAAAATTGCATAAGAACCCTTATGGAGTGTATGCGATTGAGCCTAAGGCATACACCTTGATCTTTCATTGTGGCTGTTATATACTTTACAATATATGTTATAGCTTACCAAGCTGAAAAGAATAAATGCTTTTACCAGTAATGCTATATCTTACATTCAAGTTCAGTTTACACAGAAGTCAGTGTCCTTGATGTGCTTCCATGCAGCAAAATAGAAAATATTCTCCCATTTCGTGAGGTACTGAATGTTAACTCATCGTTTGCAAAGAAAACAAGTGGATGTCAATACGATCTCTTGTGAGGAACAACAATATTCTTTTTGAAATGATATCAAGGCAGGAAGTTTCAAAAGCAATTAACTTGAGAAATATTAGTAAACAAAGCACTCTTCTTATTATGTTTTCTTGGCAGTGAAGGAAAAGGAGGAGTCTCCCGCTGATGTGGAATCTCACGGCCTGGGAGAAGAAACCCCCTGCGAGTACAGGTCAGAGAGCCACACTAGCTCTGTTCTAGATCTCGACACAAGTTCTTCATCTCACTGAGCTCTTGCTGTAACATCCTTTCTTAACGCCTTCATCTCCTGCAAACTAACCCTACATGCATGGCATTTACTTGGAGCCACACGGAAAGCTTTGCTCTCACTAGCCTACACACACAGGTAGTGAACGGCAGCTTCGTTTTGTGCAAAAGTGTAGTTGTGTGTGATTATAGTTGTCTTATTGTGTAGATGATAGTACAACTTTAAAAGGTTACCTCAGTTATAAAAAAACTATTAAAGGAGTAGTTCACTTTTCAAAAACCTTTACTGATTATTTACTCACCCCATGTCATCAAAGATGTCCATGTCTTTCTTTCTTCAGTCGAAAAGAAATTAAGGTTTTTAATGAAAATATTCCAGCATTTTTCTCCATATAATGGACTTCACTGGTAACCAAACGGTTCAAGGTCCAAAAGACACTTTCAGTGGAAACTGCAAACTGTTCAAAGGGCTTTAAACAATTCCAAACGATGAATAAGGGTCTTATCAAGTGAAACGATCGCTTATTTTTAAAAAAGAAAAACAAAGTTTTGTCAGCTCAAATGGTCGCCTTGCTCTGTTCTGTGTGACTCTCCTGTTAGAACTCGTTCATCAAAATGAACAAATCTTTTTTCCGAGTCAATTTGTTCATTTCGTTTGTTGAATGAACCAAATGACTCGGAAAAGATTCGTTCATTTTGAACAGGAGAGTCACAGAACAGAGCAAGGCGAGCATTTGAGCTTATAAAACTTAAACTTTGTTATTTATTAAATAAGCGATCGTTTCGCTTGATAAGACCATTATTCATCGTCTGGAATCGTTTAAAGCCCTTTGAACAGTTTGCAGTTTGCACTGAAACCGTCTTTTGGACCTTGAACCGTTTGGTGACCAGTAAAGTCCATTGGAGAAAAATCCTGGAATGTTTTCATCAAAAACCTTAATTTCTTTTCAACTGAAGAAAAGAAAGACATGGGTATCTTGGATGACATGGGGGTGAGTAAATTATCAGCATATAGTATTATCAATATATAGTATTGGTTTTCCCAAACAAATTATTTTGCTATTTCAAATACAGCAAATGCAGTTCTTTCGAAGTTAATATTCATCAAAGAATCCTAAAATAAAATTTTGATAATTGATAATAATAATAAATGTTTCTTGTGCATCAGCATATGAGAATCATTTCTAAAAGGATAATGGGACACTGAAGACTGAAGTAATGATGCTGGAAATTCAGTTTTGCATCACAGGAATTACTTTTAAATTTTATTAAAATACAGAATAATATTTTACTTATATTAAATAGTGTAATTATGTAATTTTATTAAAATAAATGTAGCCTTGGTGAGCACAAAAGACTTTCAAACCATATAAAATATGTGCAGTTATAATTGGAACATTAACCAATCATAGCCATGACACTGTGTCACAACCAGTGTTGGTCAAGTTACTTGAAAATAGTAATTAGTTACTGATTACTTCTCCAAGAAAGTAATCCAATTACTTTACTGATTACTTATTTTCAAAAGTAATTAGTTACTTTACTAGTTACTTTACTAAGTTACTTTTCAAAAACATGATGTATGACCTGAATACGCTAAAGCAATAGACCTTTCAGCGTTATTCTATTCTTTCTGCATATTCCATCATCTAAAATGTAATCAAATTAACCATTCTCTTTTTTTAAACTTGTTTTATTAGTTTCAATATTTTAACTTTATGCATATTGCATCAAGCAAAAATTAGATGAAATGCAACAGTCTCAGACTAGAAGAGAATTGTTGAACATTTAAACCTATTTTCTGCACATTCCACCATATTTTAATGAAATAAAGACTGTCCTCCTTCTGTTAACTTAAATTTCTACATATTCCAGCATATAAAAGAAATATATTTTGAAAAATCCTCCATTTGAATAGATGTAAAAATACAGCAATAAAATCATGAAAGTCGCTCCTTACTGTATTTCTAATTATTAACACTTACGTCTTTTAACAGTAAAGTGCAGAGAGGAGTAAAAATTATTTGTTCAAAACAGAAAATGCTGTTGCATGCCGTATTTTGGCTTCAAGTTTGTTTGTTTGTTTCTTTTGGAGTGAAACAGTGGTTATGTCCCATCAGCAAGCATTCCTGTACCGGCTTGCTGCTTTAGTTAACCGCGTGAGACTGTCTTGTGACATGCTCGCTCAGATTTGAGGTAGAATTTTCATTTTGAGATGTCCAGTTTCTAGATCAGGATGCTCTCAGTAGCCTACGCAAGTCTCTCACTCTAGCTCTCCTCGTCGTGTGCGCGCTACAGGGTTTGGACTTTGGAACACAGTCTCTCATACACGCTCGCTCTAGATTCCGGGAGATTTGAACTAATTTGCGGTATAACTATTCAATCACAAATGTGGCTCAACGGTTAGATTTATAGATAAACTCATCTTTTTTAGGCATTTGACTGACGGGATGACACTTCAGCGCGAGAAATCGTGGGTGTGTCGTGTGAGCGTGTGTGAGAGTTGGCAGCTCTGCTGCTCTCTCCCGCGCGCTCTAGTCGTCTCTCACTGATGTCGCGGTGCTCTTAAATCATTTTTATTCACGCACGACTCATGTCACGAGACAGTCTGACTAAACAAAATCACGGCTAACTAACGCAGTAACGCAGGCTGTTTACGGGTAAGTAACGGTAATCTAATTACTGTTTTTTCAACTGTAATCCCTTACTTTACTCGTTACTAGAAAAAGTAATTGGATTACAGTAACGCGTTACTTCTAACGCGTTACTGCCCATCACTGGTCACAACCAAGGGTGAGTTTTGCGACCATAGCCAACCTGTGGTTAGAGTTTCTATATTGCATGAAATTTGGATGTAATAAATTCTTATCTTGAGCAAAATAAGCAAGCTGACATTCAAGTACAACCGGCGCCTTTTATTTAGAATACATACAAATGGAATTTACATCTTTTAGTTTGTCAATAGTTTTGAACTACCGTCTTTGAAGAGTGCGCATGTGAGAACGTGCTCTTAGAACGAGCCAAATATTGAGTCTGGTAATAAAGCAAAAACAACTGAGAACAATTTGAAATACGTTACATTGTTGTACGGGAAACGCACCCCAGGTGACTAACAAGTAGCACATTAAAAGCCTGTGTGGATAAAAGACCAGAGGCAAGCAAAAGGGGTTGTGTGCTGTTAGCTTGTATTAATTGCATATGGAGGATCTCGAATCCGTAAATGTGTTTCCATCTTATTACACTTAGACACAGAGATACCCATTTTATTCCTCCCTCAGGAAGGAAATGCAGCTTCAGCAGAGGCTCAGAGTCTAATCTAAACGCTACCCTTGTTTGGGGAGTTAGAGCACCAGACACACTCGAACATCTGCTAACTGAAGTAACCAGATAGGAAGCGCGTCCCATACCAGCTGTGGAGAATGACGGGGAGCCTCGGAGGCTTTCAAAACTGCATTACTCCGGCTTAACACGATTTATTTATTGATTCATTGGCCACTGATTTATTACACTTTTGAGAATAGGAGAGCTGGTTTATCACGTTACGCCACTGATGATTTTCATTTGATGAAATGAAATATGAAAGAGTGCATTGAATTCTATACTAATATATTATAGATAAAAGAAGTGGACAGATATAGGAGGGAAGAAATTTAAACTAATCTGTCAGTAGTTATTGAAAGAGAAATGCTGAACGAAGATATACCGTATTAGTAGGACAAAATGAATATCTCTTAACAAGGCCACATATTAAAGGAGTAGATCACTTCTGAAAAAACTTTTGCTGATAAGATCTTTCTTCAGTCTTCGAAAAAGAAATTAAGGTTTTTGATGAAAACATTCCAGCATTTTTCTCCACATAATGGACTTCAGTGGGAACCAAACGGTTCAAGGTCCAAATGTACAAACTTCAGTGCAAACTTTGCAAACTGTTCAAAGGGCTTTAAATCGATTCCAGACGATGAATAAGGGTCTTATCAAGCGAAAACGATAGTTTATTTAATAAATAAATAAACAAAGTTTAAGTATTATAAGCTCAAATGCTCACCTTGCTCTTGTTCTGTGACGCACGTTGTGACTCTCCTGTTCGAACTCGTTCATCAAAATTAACAATTATTTTTCCGAGTCATTTGGTTGATTCAACGAACGAAACGAATAAACTGACTTGGAAAAAGATTTGTTCATTTTGATGAACGAGTTCGAACAGGAGAGTCATGAACGTGCGTCACAGAACAGAGCAAGACAAGCATTTGAGTTTATAAAACTTAAACTTAGTTTTTTTGTCTTTTTTAAATGAGCGATCGTTTCACTTGATAAGACCCTTATTAATCGTCTGAAATCGTTTAAAGCCCTTCTGAACAGTTTGCAGTTTGCAAACTGTCTTTTCAACGTGATCTCATGAGAATACGTATGTATTTGTACGCAAAGTGTCATTCTATCATACATATATATAATTACGTTTTATATGCGCAGAAACATGTAATACTGACGTATTTACAGTACCAAAATGTAAAATATTTACATATTGACAGCACAAAAACGTAATTTATTTACGTATGAACATAATCCACCAACGTACACATTTGTACGTATCACAATTTATGCATATTAATATCGTAGCATTATGTATTGACTTTATTGCATTCCACTGTCGTATTAATTAAAATCTCAGTCACATTTATTGATAATACTCATAAATATTAACATTTTGCTCGTTTCACCTGCATGGTGTTAAACAATACACTATAAAACCTTAAAAATACATTATTTAACGTTACTCGTTTAACCATTTGTAATATAGTTTATTTACCTCTGAGACAAATAAAGCGTTTTCTCCTATAAAACACAACAAAAATTGATTCGATGATGATGATTCGATGCTCAAGAAACATTTCTCATTATTATCAATGTTGAAAACAGTTGAGCTTGATATTTTTGTGGAAAACATATTTTTCAGGATTGTTAGAGGAACCGATTTCATAATTAATACCACATTTATTGGCAATATAAGTAGTTTGTAATATTTGAAATGTGTCTTCGCTGAAAAAAATATTAATTTAAAGAAAAATCTTACTGACCCCAAGCTTTTGAGCATTCATGTGTGTATGTGCAGATAGTACACTCTAAAAATTGCTGGGTTGTTTTAACCCAACTTTGGGTCAAATATGGACAAACCCAAACTTAGGGTTAATTAATAAAAAAATTATCCAATGGCTGGGTTTGCCCATATTTGACCCAAAGTTAGGTTAAAACAACCCAGCAGTTTTTAGAGTGTACTATCTGCACATACACACATGAATGCTCAAAAGCTTGGGGTCAGTAAGATTTTTCTTTAAATTAAATATTTTTTCAGCGAAGACCTATTTCGAATATTACAAACTACTTATATTGCCAATAAATGCGGTATAAATTATGAATCAGTTCCTCTAACAATCCTGAAAAAAGTATGTTTTCCACAAAAATATCAAGCTCAACTGTTTTCAACATTGATAATAATGAGAAATGTTTCTTGAGCATCGAATCATCATATTAGAATGATTTCTGAGGATCATGTGACAATGATGCTGAAAAATAAGCTTTGATCACAGGAATAAATTACAAAAAGAAACCAGTTATTTCATATTATTATAGTATTTCATAATGAAACTGTTTTTAATGTATATTATTCAGAAATTTTATTTTATTTTCATTTTTTTTTATTGTTTGTGTTGTGTGTGTCTGTATGTGTTGTATGTGTTGTGTGTGCCTACGCGCCTACAGATTGATACAATTATTTTAGTCTTTATCTGCACCAATTAATCAGCAAAGGATGACGCAGTCCCCATTGTTCAATGTCCTATTGTGGTCAGCAGGACTATTATTTCTAAAATGAAAAGAGGACAATGTCAGTTTATCCTAATATATTTTCTGCCTGGATTTATTTTATCGCTATCCAAGATGTTGTGGCATCTCATAGTAATTGGGAGCTTACGAGGTGACCCCCCGTCTCCTTACAGACACCTGCTTGCTGGTGGTGCGCCTGTTCTCAAATTGGCAGCTAATTTCGGTTTGTCCCAACATTCCTAAGGGACTAAAGTAACCCGACAGGCTGTTTGTCTACAGGCACACAAAAGCGTCTCTTAAGTCAGTCCTCTCATTGGCTGGTGTGTCCAGTGCTCTGTGATTTTCTCTCCATTTAGTTTCGAAAATTTCCTTCAGACCTTGAAGTCTTAGCAATCAGTAATTAGCAGAAAGCAGTGATTGCATCCTTCCCCTCCTTACCCGCACCGTCTGCCAGCCTTGACTAGGATCGTCTTCTTTGTCACTCTAAGCTGAATTTGACTCGTTTTTCTTGGTGTCTGACAGTGACAATGATAAGAAGCCGTTAAAAAGCAGCCAGCTATTGCTCAGAGACGTCAACGAGGACGATAGCAGTGAAGACTGCTCTGTGACATCAGACGAATGACTGCGACTTCAACGAAGACGGGTCGTTCATCGGCGAGTACTCGGGACACAAGCGCAGGGTGTCCATGGAGGTGAACGGACACGCCCCTGGGACTTCCTAATGTTGGTTCAGTCTTATGAACTTTTGAACAATTTGACGGGGAGAAAGATTGTTTGTATGATGTGCCTTGGATGTTTGTTTTTTTTTTTTAAGTTTGCTCTTGCACGAAAGGCCACTTCTTTACAGTATTAATATGAAGGGTGATGGCAGGTTATAATTCAGCACAATATGAAAATTGCTCATTGCTATGTTGTTTCAAACTCGAGGTAGGACTTTCTGAGACGTTTAGCAGAATGTTCAAGTAGCTCTTTCCATACAATACAAATAGCAATCAGGGGTTGTAAAACTCCGTATAAATTCCATAAATTCCGTATCACATGAAAGACTTAGAATATAGCTATGAGTCGAAGTCATTACTATCAAATCTCAATCACATTTTCGCATACAAATATGGCACATTAAGTAATATAACACTTGGTTTGACATCAATAGACAGAGAGACAAAAAGGAAAGTGATTTTCATAACTGTGATTAAATGAAGACAGAATGTACGTAATTGGGTGAGCTGGTTGTTTAAGAGATAATTCACTTTGAAATTAATTTGTGATATGTTTTAGCTTACCTCAAGGGCATCCAAGATGTAGGTGTCTGTTTCCACAGTAGTTTTGATTTTGATATTTTTAGGTCAAATCATTCGTGTCATCAGTCATATAATGGCGGTCTATGGTCACCACCTTAAAGAGCATGCACAGAGAAGTTCCAAATTAAACATGATTTAATGACTCGTAAATGTAAGTACACATTGATGGAATAAGACATGAAACGAGTGATTTGTGTGAGAAAACGAACAGTATTTATATTGTTTTTACCTCTTGTAACCACAGCCACGTCCAAGTGATCTGAGGGCGCGGGCGCTTTGTGCAAGAGGTAAAAACCGATATAAATACTGTTCGTTTTCTCACACAAACCGCTCGTTTCATGTCTTAGACCATCAATGTGTACTTACATTTACGAGTCATTAAATCATGTTTAATTTGGACTTCTCTGTGCATGCTCTTTGAGGTGGTGACCATAGACCTCCATTATATGACAGACAGACAAGAACGGTTTGACCTAAAAACATCAAAATTGAAACTACTGCGGAAACAGAGACACTACATCTTGGATGCCCTCGAGGTAAGATAAAACATACCAAAAATTAATTTTAAAGTGAACTATCCCTTTAACAGATCACTTTTGGTTTTATATAACAGGGTCACACTTTATATTAAGTGTCTTTATGTACTAACATTTAAATTTAATCATTTGATTCAATGCACTTACTGCGTACATAGTACATGATATTGCATTGTATTTTTAATTAAAACAAATACCTGCATGTAATTACATCTGTAATTAAAGAGATAGTTTACAAAAAAAAAAAAAAAGAATTCTGTCATAATTAACTCACCTTAATGTTGTTCCAAACCTGTATGAGTATATTTCTTCTGTTGAACACAAAAGATATTTAGAGAATGTTGGTAAAGACAGTTGAGGTATCCATTGACATTCATAGTATTTTTTCCTACAGTAGAAGTCAATGGGTTCGGTCAACTGTTTTATACTTGAACTTCTTTTGTGTCCAACAGAAGAAATACACACAGGTTTGGAACAAAATGAGGCTGAGTAAATGATGACAGAATTTTCATTTTTGGGTGAATTATCCATTTAATTTCTGTAACTACAACTATAATGCCACTGTTGACCCTTGCCTTACACCTTAACTCACACTCAAACCTAACCATACCACCAGACCTGTCCCAAACCTTACATGTATCCCACCTCAATAGCAGCACTAGTGTTTTGCAATACAACATGAACACAAATGTATTATTATTTTTTATGTAAGTACATGGTAGTTACATAAAAGATCCTTAATATAAAGTGTGACCTGAAGCATTATTTGCAGGTTTACCCAACAACAAAACAAGCAGGTTTGTGCAGCTTAGAATTAATGGGGATTACACGTTAGCGGTCGGATTAGGTAACGTTTTTCACTTTTCCTGCTGAAGAAAAATAAATAATGCATGGCCTGTCACAAAACTGATGTCTTGACACTGACAGCACAATTTTCTGTTACGTTCGCTTGTGTGGGCAAATCACGTAACCTCTCTGCACACCAACAAAACAATTATGTTATGACTCTTCAGTGTATCTACAAAAACATATTTCTGTTTAACAATGTATTTGATTAAAACTGACATTGGCGCTGCCATGCAGGAAAAAAATCTTAGAGAAAGGTCAATATTCAGTGGTTAAGATAGCATATTTTTATATAGATTTAATATGCTAAAATATGATTTTGCACATTTAAGCTTCTGCCACAAGGGAGTTTATGTTATCAGTAATGTGCTAAGATTGCCTTTTTAGCTTCTTTAAACTCTGTAAGATTCAAGTATGATTCAATATACTTTTAGTGTATTCAGCAAATCTTTTCCTTTTTAAAATTCTGTTTCACCTCCAAAATAAGATGATACAAGAAGGGTTTTTATAAAATCCATGTTTCTAATAATATATTATGTCCGGGCCGCAATCCAATGTAATGTCAATACAACTTCAAGTCCTGCTAACATATTTATTATTACAGAAAGAAAGAGCCCTTCTGCTGAAATACGAGTTATTTTTTGCTATTTTTTTTTTCATTAGTTGAGAGATTCCACTGTATAAATACTCTGTACATACCTGTAGATAATGTTTTTGTTGTTTTCTTTTCTCTCTATTTTTTAATTTGAAAATGTTGTTTATACTAAAGACTCAGGAGAATTTGAATAGAATTTTCAGTGCAAAATGTTTATCTCTACTGATATCTTCAGGCCTGAGAAATATGTTTTCCCCTCATTTGCTATATTTTGTATTCATGCACAATATGAAATGTTTTTTCAGGTTGCACCACAGAAACACATACTGTAGAACAATAAAAAAGACTATTAAACATTGTTTTTACTTCTATTCTATATAATTATCTTATATTGAGATTATATTTATATTATTATTATAATTATTAACATTCTGATTCCAGGACAACTAAAAATAAATGCTTCAGAAATTCAGAAAAACTGTTTCCATGAAACTGTAGGGGACTTAAGATAAAGGCTTTTCAAGGAATCCCCCCTTTGTAATAAGCAGTGACCTTTGACCTTGGACAATGTGCGTCCCCACAATACAGCTTTGCACCAATTAAAAGACACACAGAGGTTTCGAGGGCACAATCTCTACAATTATAACCAGTCCTCAAGCACATCCTGGTGAATCTAAACGCGTACCACAAGGCTAAAAGGACTAGGAATGAGTAACAGGGTCACCAGATCAGGGCCACACGTATAAAACCAGTGGTGGGCCGTGCATTTCACACCTAGACCTTCTGTCCTAACTGAATTAATAACTTTTAATAGTGTATCAGTGCAAAGTCTCTCTATAATTGTTGTTTTTATTTTGCAACCGCAGTTATTGGATTAATGCGGTGAGTTCGGAAAGGACCGTTAGAGAGAAACGAGCGCGTGAGTTCGGCTGGTGCGTTTGTACAGTGGTTCTTGCGTCCTCATCTTGTCGTTCAATGGTTACAATAGTCCCTTTTCAGATGTTACAATAGTATGAATGTTTGAAAAAATAAAGTTGATCATAATTAAACCATGATCATGAAAATCAAATTCACCACGGGGAAAAAACATTATACTCACCAAAACTACAGATTATTCTTTACACAAAATCCATCGTTATTTCTTTCCTCAAGAATACTTTAATTACTGTTGTACAGGTTCTAACTGCGTTTCAGTTCCAACAATGCCGTGTCTGTCTCGTCATATTTCTAGCATAAGTTTTAATTCGCTTTATGGCTGAGAGTGCCTGTCGACAGAAGCACACAGTCACCGCAAAACATGACGATGTGTACAGCTTCCCACTGAGTTTTGAACGAAATCAATGAGATCGGCGGAACTTTTGCCTTCAAAATCATTCGTTTCATAACTTACATTAACGTTAGTCAGTTCTGTTTTTACCCGAAGAGATTGAATAGAGTTCCGTTACTCTGCGTTTAGCTCAGGCTGAATAAGGGATTTATTTCTGCTGGGGGTCGAGCAGGGAAAGAAACATTCATTTTTGGGTTGAAAAATTATTACATCTACAGGAATATATATTTAGTTTACGCAGTTCCCTACAGATGCGGATACTGCCACTAATAGTACGCGGTCTGTATGCGCATCCAATCAAAGAACGAGAAAATACAGACGTTATTATATGCCAGCTAGATGGCCCCGCTGCAGTCAAAGCGAAATCTGATTGGCTGATTAAATCTGACGAATTATCCGATTGGTTAAAGAAATGGTTTCATCGCCATTCATTTTATACCACAGGTGCCCGCACTGTTCGATTCTGAAGGCCTCCATGCAGATTTATTTACCCGGCAACGCATGATGGCTGAAATATGATTGGATACAAGCTCTAACATAAAAACATACCACTGGAAGCAGCGCAACCAAGAGAAAAGCTATGAAATTAAGAGAACGGACTATTTGGAATAATTTA